>QLTV01002256.1:272136-316052 GCA_003457575.1 Thermophis baileyi
TTCTTCCCCAAACCCAAAAAACTTTAACCTTAGACTGTCTACTGTCGACCTCACCCCATTCCTAAGAGGTCTGTAAGGGGCGTGCATAAGCGCACCAGCGTGCCTACCGTCCCTGTCCTACTGTCCTATTGTCCTCATCTATCTGTATTCTCTTTGTTTATGTTTATGTTTACACCCTTACCTGTTATTGTTTAATAAATAAATAAATAAATAAATAAATAAATAAATAAATAAATAAATAAATGACATAAACAACCCTAAGACAAATCAATAAAGCAACTGTATGTTGACCTGAGTTTGAATGTTATACAATACAACTATATGGTTATATAAACAGTGCATTTACTTCAACATAGTCTATGAGTATGCATGAACACTGCATATACCTCTACATTCTTAAGTTGCAGATAATAGGTTGGCTTGAATACGGAAGAGATAATTTTTGGTAGTCTCAACATCTGAACTTGAAGAAAAAAATGGACATAAAAGAAAGGAAAGAAATAAAGGAAACAAAAGTGTAAGTACAAGAATTGAAGAGAAAGTGCAAGTATCATACAGGTAGTCTTCAATTATGACCACAATTGAGCCCAAAATTTCTGTTGCTAAGTGAGACATTTGTTAACCAAGTTTTGCTCCATTTTATGACTTTTCCTGCCACAATTGTTAAGTGAATGACTGCAATTGTGAAGTTAGTAACATGATTGTTAAGTGAACCTGGCTTCCCTGTTGACTTTGCTTGTCAGAAGGTTGCAAAGGGTGATCATATGACCCTGGAACACTGCAACCATCATAAATAGGAGTCAGTTGCCAACTGTCTGAATTTTAATCACATGACCACTTGGATGCTGCAATGGTCGTAAGTGAAAAATGGTCATAAGTCACTGTTTTCAATGCTGATATAAGCTTGAATGGAACTAAATGAACCATTGTAAATCAAAGAATACCTGTATTAAAATGTTAAAAAATAGATTAATTGCTAACAGAGACATTGAAAGTGGATGAAAGGAAACAAAAAGTTGAAAATGATTAGAACAAAGTGAAAAACTGTTACAAAGTATGGTAGAAGTATGTGTAGCAATGTTAATAGAAAGTAAGAAAAAGGATACTTGGTAATATGATGAAGTGAAAGGGGCCATGGATGCAACAGTAATGATATAAAAGCTGCCAAAAATGAGGAGGCATATTATGTATATAGAGAAAAATATCATTCCAAACAATCAAAGTCAAAAGAGCAAGGAATGGTTAATATCAAAAGTGGAAAGGAAAAGGCAGAACAAATTTGATGGAATTCTTTTTTTTTTTTAAGTTATTGAAATGGGTGAAGGAAACTAAGAGCCTCAAGCTAATTGAATAAAATTAAAAAGGAAAGTGATGAAATTTGCGGGGATGAAACTAAACTGAGGGAATAGTGGAAAGAAACTTTTTATGAGATTTATATGGGAATAAGAGTAATATTGTATGTTGAGGAATGAAATTGAAAATAATGTTATGAATGTTAATGTTCAAAAATTGTTAAAAGAAAGTCATAAATGCCATGAAAATTTTTAAAGCTGCAGGCATAGGTAGTGTAACTTAAATATTTTAAATTTTAAAATATGGAAGTTGCTTGCATATGGTGTAGCTATGAAAATTATTTAACACGTGTGAAGGCTACATCTGTTCTTATGACTGAAGGAAGACTGTTTATTGTATGTCTGTAACATAATATAGCAGATAATAATATATGAATAACCTTGGATCATAAGCTAATAAGAGTTTCATATGATAGAAATAAATCATGTATGAGAATAGTAAAATGTTCAACATTGAGCAGGGAATAAGACAAAGATTATGATGTTTGTCTTAATGTATTTGTGGATAAATGTGTAAAGAATGCTTATGTTGATTTTACAGCTGTATTGGTTCAGGACATTAATGTAGGAGACATGCAAATGATGCAATGTTTTCTGAGAACTAAAATGATTTGCAGTGATTGTATAATGCACTATAGAATGTGGATCTGAAAATTAATATATCAAAGACCAAAGTAGCTGTGCCTGACAGTGAATATGGAGTGAGTGACTGCAAGTTACATAGAATTAGAAAAATTAAATAGAATAAGTAGATAAATTAGTACCTTATTAGGAAGTTTACTAAAAATAGAAAAATTGGGAACTTTTAAATGTGCAAATATTTGTAGAAAGATTGCAGGTAACATACTTTATGTTATGAGGAACATTTCAAGCCAATTTGTGAGAGCTGGGTATATCAATCAATTGATAAAATAGGAATGAACGTCAAGGAAAAATGGCTATATATAAAGTAATGCTTCTATCAATTTTGTTACATAGAATAGCTGGGTATGCCTGAGGAATGTAGACATTGAATACAGTGAGAGTGGAATATTTAAGTGTGTTTCCTCAAACCAAAAAGGAGAGAGAGAAAATACTGTTTGAATGTGGATGGAACTAAAAAGTGAGTGACAATGATGCAGATGATTTGGTCACACAGAGAGAATGAATACAGTGAAATTGAACAACAAATTTTAAAAGGAAGAATAAATGGGGTCGAGAGAAGTGGAAGATCAATAAAATTTTGGTTGGATGGAGTTGATGAGAAGTTTAAAGAACAAAAGGCAATGTACAGAGCAGTGTATTGTTATGATGGAAGTAAAGATAGTTTGCAAAGATAGAAAAGTATGAAAAGGTTTGGTAAATTGTGTTGGTGGTTTTAATTATATTTCCTTTGCTTTCTTTAGTTCTTTTGTTTTGTTTTTCTCTTTGGCTTACTAATTTTCATTCCTTTCCGCACTCTGTATAATGTTGCCAACTATGAAATGGAAGAACATGATGACTATGTACAATATGTACTGTATGTCATGTTTGAACAACAGATAGCAAATTACACTTCTCATAATGTTCTCTTGACTTGATTTTTTTTTTCCTAATGCATATCCAAAATGCAACTTTTTCATTTGGATATCTGCCTGAAAAGCTAGAAAAAATGAACAAAGAACATAGGTTTTGCATTCGGCTAACTGTTTGAAAAGGAAAAGAAAACACACATAAAACACAGGCTAATGGTGTTAAGATCTTAAACTGGTGTAGAGGTGATAGACAGGTATCAAGGGAGAATGGAAATTCTGAACCACCCTTAAACTCACTGGATTCATAAATTGGAATTCTTAACAGATTACAAGATTTTGTGATAGATTAACATATACCAAAAATATGGGGTAAGAAGGCTATGACTAGGGTGTTAGTTAACAAGCTACAGAAGAATTCCAAATAAGCTATACTGGCATTACAGAACAAACACACAATAGATTTATTGAGGATATTTTCTGATATAACTAATAACAGCAGTATTAAATACACTGCACATTTTACATTTTCCGAAGAGGCTTGAAAAAGACTTGTTTTGAAAATAGAGACCTATACAATAGAATGGAATGAAAAAGTGAGTTAAAATGAGGAAAAACGATAGTAAAGGGTAAGGGTGATAAATATGGTATGTATCTTTAATGATGGAGTTATTCCCTTGAGAAATCCACAAAAGCATTAAAGATAACTCTGCTGCTCCAATCTAGTGCATCAGAGCCTTTGAAATACAACATTACATTCTCATTCAGAATAAAAATGTTTACTCAAATACAAAAATATTCTGCTTAATGGATTTTTTTGAATTAAGCCTCTTTCTTTAGGCTATAGAAAAAGAAGATTGTATACATAGTATACATCTGAATAATTATACATTAATATCAAATCCGAAGTTACGTTATGCTTTTTAATGCCATCTGGGCTGTTTTTGAACAAAATCATCCAAACATGTATTTTTGTTGGATAACAGTGACCGATTGATAAAAAATATCTAGTGACTTTTTTCTATAGCAATTAAGATCAGCAATGGCACAAAATATAATATTTGTTGATTTGTGAGTGGACTGTTCCTCATACTTCAATATATAATGATCCTCTGAAATTTCCCAACTTTAAAACTGAATTGTTTTGGTTTGGTTTTTTTAAGCTTGCCCTGTACAGTCTCTTTGGGTACAGGGAAAAAATCATTTTAGACAACATTTAGTAATAAAAGGTGATCCAAAAGCTTTTAAATAATATCTTTCTTGAAGTAAAAATCTTTACCAATGCACGGGAGGCCAGAAAACTTAGCCCTGGAGAAACCACACTGATAATGTAGATTGAGAACTGTCCCTAGAAATAACACTCGATGAATATGTTAATTTTGTGTCCATGAAATGTATAGCAGAGAAGAAACAATGGCTTCCCTTATGGGCCATCCTTCTTTTCTTCCTGCTGATTCGAGGCACAATTTGAAAGTATGCAGTGGGAGCAGCACTTATTAGCTTCTCAGAAAGGCTTTTACTTTTAAAGAGATAAAATAAAAAAGAACATGGTGCAAAAGCTCTCAGACTACCTTATATTATTAGTTAAATTTAAATTCATAATTGCTCTGAGATATATCACAGAGCACTTTAATACAAATTTAAAATGTTAGATTTATAACTCGTGATGACTAATGGGGTCAGTTTGCCCATCATTAAGGAGAATATAAAAAGTGCTGCATTAATTTATCAGGAAGAAGAGATATCCAGATCTGTCCTTTTCAGGTAAAAGAAATAAATTGAACCACAGAATGGGCAGAAAATAAATTTGATAATAACAATAATTGGGTGCAATCCCAGAACAATTGGATCATCACTTGAACATCATTGGTATTGACAAAATCACCATTGGTCAATTGCAAAAAGCAGCTTTACTTGGAACAGCTTACATCCTAAGATGATAATTTTAAAAACATTGGAAGTCCACATCTGTCTATCCAGGTCCTTGGGAATGGATCGATAGATGGATAACAATGTCAAATCCAGTCTAAACATCTGGATGACTGTGCAACAAACCATAATAAATTGTAAATAGATTTTAGGCTTTTTGGTGAGATCTGCCATAGAAGTAGGCCACAGATCTCAGGGCTCAAAAAGAATCACTGCTCTCATTTGATTCTACCAACCACCCCTCTTCAGATCTCTTTCTTCCTGATGCTACTGCAGACTATCCGTGTTCTCAAGCCTATTTAGTTCTATAATAAAAGCTTGCTCTCAATATTGGGTTAAGCCTACATACAGCAAATCAAATATTTACTCTGAGTCTTGTGAGGAGTTGCTGGGACATCATCACATACAGTATGTTTCTAAATTAACCTTATCTGCATTGCTTTAGTACAGGGGTGTCAAACTCAAGGCCCACGGGCCAGATCTGGCCCACGGGGTGCTTAGATCTGGCCCATGGGGCCGCCCTGGAAACAGCAAATGACCAGCCCGCAGTGCCTCTGCCAGCAAAAATGAAGCTTGGGAGGACTGCCTGTGGCCCTCCAAGGCATGTGCAGCCCCCCCTCCCAGCTACATTTTCGCTAGCAGAGGGCTAGCAAAGCAAACTAAAAACAAAACAAAAAGAGAAATGTTTCCCCTTTTGCATTTGAGCATGCAAGAAGGGACAGGAAAGGAGAAAGGGAAAGAGGAAAGACAAAGAAAAATAAGGAAAGATGGGAAGAGACAAGGAAGGAAAAATAAGGAAAGAGGGGAAGGAGGAAGAAAGGAGAATGAAGAGGGAAGGAAAAAGAAGAAAAGGGAGGGAGGGAGGGGATTATAATGAGAGTGAGGCGAAGGAAGGAAGGAAGGAAGGAAGCAAGGAAGGAAGGAAGGATATAATGAGAGTGAGGGCGGGTCTGAGGGAAGTTCTGCCTTAGCACTTGGCCACCACAGGTGCCCCTGACATGAGTGATGTCACACTGGCCATGCCCACCACAGCCACTCCTACCCCAGCCACACCTATCCCGGCCCCCTGAGGTCAAACACAACCCTGATGCGGCCCTCAATAAAATCGAGTTTGACACCCCTGCATTAGTACATGATCATCATTAGTGGACTAAAGGGTGCATTTAGGGTACTTAGATCTACCTTGCCATTTTAGCTATACACTTTTTCTAAGAAGGGATTTAATTATATGAAAATGTATTAGTAAAGGTAGCTTTCAAAAATATGATCGAACAAAATAATGTGTATGGGACCAGAATACAGTCACTGTCAATATATTACGATTAGACTCTCTTCACATTCCATACTCCCAAGCAAGTACGTAATTTAATGGAGAAATTAAAAACAGACAACACTCAAGTATCTTATACTTTATATATATTAGTCCCAAAGTTTGTTCCTGGGTATCAAATCCTTACCAGTGCAATTTAGAAAAAAAAAACTCACAGTAAGTCTCACTAAGGGTATTGACAAGACTGTAAAAGGTTAATATGCTGAATTTTGGAAGCTTCATAAGCCAAAACTCCACACATTTATTAGTGAATTCATTAATTCAGAGTTTCTGAAAACCATTTGAACATTTTTCTCAGAATGCAAAGTTAAAGGGCTAAGCATATTTTTTCCCAGATAATCTTGAAATTTGATCCTGAAATATCTGATCCTGAAATATGTACTTTCTTGTCATTAATGTTTTGGAGTTGTTTCTCTTTCTTTCTTTCTTAGCTCAAAATTTAGCCCAAGATTGCTAGTACACTGGGTCTCTTTTCACCACACTTTCATTTCAGCAGTTGTGTGGCTACACATTTGTTGTGCATTTGTTACTGCCCTAGTGTATTCTCAGGGAGGGAGGTGAAAAAATTCACAATTGTAGCCACAGCCACCCAGTCAATACCTTGCCCACGTAAACCATTATTTACTGTAAACACTGTCATGTTTCTAGGTCCAAAGCTACTTTATTGAATATTTGCAGTAATGTATACACACACACATGTGCTTGAACTTCTATAGTTTAAACGAGAGTTCTTGGTATAACATTACATTAGAGTGTTTTGATTTCTAATTCCCACTGGTCTGATGCTGTTTAAGAATTGAAATTTGGGCATGTGATGGTACAAAAAGGGTCAAAGTCCTATGTTATGTGAATGCCAGTCAGCCACGTTTGTTTTCTACCCTAAATTGCCATAGGAATCTTATTTTCCACATGTTTATCAGAAATAAAAATGAAACACAAAGTACCGTATTTTTCAGTGTATAAGACGCACTTCTCCCCCCAAAAGTGGGTGGAAATGTCTGTGCGTCTTATACAGCGAATGTTGCCAAAGCCCCGCCCACCTGCCAGCCCCCACCCTTCAGCCTCTGCCTCCCAGCAATTTGCCTCCTTGCAGCAAACAGCAAACAGCCTGGTCAGCTTCAGCACAGCCTGATTTAGCAGGAGCAGCTGATTGGCGGTTGGATCGGCCTCCCGGAATACTGCCTATCAGCTGTTCCAGGCTGCGGGGATTGCCACCGCCCATCGCCGCAGTTGCCGCCCATCGCCACCGCCTATGGCCACCTCTGCGCACCCTATTTTCAGCCTCCGCGTGTCCATTTTTGGCCTCTGCATGTCCCATTTTTGGCCTCCGTGCACCCCATTTTTGGCCTCCGCGTGCCCCATTTTTGGCCCGTTCCAGGCGGAAGGGATAGGTGGTGGCGGCGATCGCCTGAAAACAGGATGCACGGAGGCCGAAAATGGGATGCACGGAGGCCGAAAATGAGGCACGCGGAGGCCAAAAATGGGACGTGCAGAGGCCGAAAATGGGGCACGTGGAGGCAGCGATAGGTGTCGGCGGTGATGAGCAGTGATGGCGGCAATGGGCGGTGGCAATCCCCACAGCCTGGAACTGCTGATAGGCAGTATTCCAGGAGGCTGATCCAACCGCCAATCAGCTGCTCGTGCTAAATCAGGCTGTGCTGAAGCTGACCAGGCTGTTTGCTGTTTGCTGCAAGGAGGCAAATTGCTGGGAGGCAGAGGCAGATTTTTTTTCTTGTTTTCCTCCCCAAAAGCTAGGTGCGTCTTATAGTCCAGAGCGTCTTATAGTCTGAAAAATACGGTATTTCATAAAAAGCCAAGGAAAATATTAAATGGAGAAATAAGATTTGACTCCAACTCTGATAGAAATCTATATGTACTGAATCTACTTAGCCTGGTCTAACTTTTCAATCTATGTCACTTTTTATACAGGAACAATTTTCAGCTGCTATATTTACTGTATGTACAGTATGTACTTACTTGACATCAGTGTTATTTTTAAGTTCCCAGAGATTTTGAATCTGTTTCTTTCTTTCTGGAATATGCAAATTTATTCTTCAAACTTAAAAATTGAAGCTGAAACTACTATGAAAAATGCTGAATTTAAGAATCATACTGGTGATCCAGTGTGATTCCTTCCTTCCTTCCTTCCTTCCTTCCTTCCTTCCTTCCTTCCTTCCTTCCTTCCTTCCTTCCACAATTATCTAGAGTTCTCTGTAGTAACCATTTTAATATTCCTTCTTATCTTGTTTCGATTCAGGTGCAAGTGTAATATAGGTAGATATCCACAGATAATGTGACTAATTAAACTAAAAGACCCCTTCTCATTTTGATATATACTTTTCATAATAAAAAATACTGTTGGTATCAGTGTCTGAAATAAATTTTATAGGAAAGGAATGTTACCTAATTTATAAACTTGAATCAGTTTTCTCTCAATGTTATGTGCTTCAACCATGTTGTACTAGAATTCCCACAGTGTTAACCAGCATATTAGACTGAAGATGGAGTTGAATCTTGTGTACCTGGAGGGCACCAGGAAAGATTGACTTAGAATAATTTATAATATTTAAAATATTCAAAATGAAAAAAAGAGCATACAGTAGTTGTTAGGATGTTCTTTCACTTTCCTTACTACAATTCTCTAAAGTCCTCCAGGAAATCCTCAGATTTATATTTTCTGCAGCCTTACAACTAAAAATGGTTCACAAAACTAATAGCAAAACAAAAATATATCAAAGATCCAACTCACAAAATAAGCCAGGAGCAGCAGTTACGCTGAAGTGTTAAAAGATCATCATGTGACATAATTACTTTTCTGTTAAATATAATAGTGCACTAGCCCAATTAAGTTCTTCCCAGGTATTTAGGATCAAAATTAGATTCTACCCCCTCCATACAATTAGAAACCTTTTACTGAACGCAAGATGGGCAGCAAATAAATTTTATAAATAAATAAATAAACCCTAAGGAATTGGGGAAAGTGTTTGCCAGGTCCTATCCTGTTCACTCATGATACCATTACAGAAAAAGCCACCCTAATTGATATTTCTCAGTTGACATCAATTTTCTATTGGAGAATGAAAACCATCACTCAGAGTGGTTGTTAGGACTCTGTCCAAACGGTTGGGTTGGTTAATATAAACAAGCCACAAATCACTGTTTATATGTATATATGTAATATTGCTTTAAATGCATTGGTGCATTCTGACTGGCAGTAACGGCCATAAGAGGGAGCTAGAGAACATGGTTAGTTCTCTCTCTTTTGCTGATTCATTGCTGAGTGACTTCGTGTCTGAAAAGTAAGCTCTGTGTGTAGCTAGCTATCTGTGATAGTAGAGAATCTTTGTTTGCTGATTAAGACAAAGAAAGGCTGGTAAGAAGACTGCTGTACTTCTGAATACTGACTGATAGAACGTGTATGATTCGGACTGTTATTTGGACTGTGCTATTTCTTTAAGTAAACTACTTTTATACACTTTAACGTATCTGTGTATTGACTGAATCATTACTCATATCTACTGCAACATTACGGTGAACTGTGCAAACCTTCAGGGCCCAGAGGTTACTCTGCACAATTCCTTAACAGTGGTGTCTTTAGAGCAGTGAAGCACTAATGTCACTCTTGCCTCTCCAGTGTTCTAATTCCTAACAGGAAAAGTAGTATGTAGCTTCTAACTGAAGTGATCATATTTTCTTCTATGTGATTTGTTGCATCACCAAGCGTGTCTATGTTTCTCCCTGTATTACATTGCTGTGTGCTTGGGAACAGAAGATCCATGGGGTCATGTAACTCAGATGTACTAATTAAGTCACAGAAAATGTGACTAATTAAACTATAAAGGTTTAGATGTACAATGGAGGGTTTGCTTAGAAAAGAGAAGTCACTAACATCCCAGGATCAATGGCCTCTCTGAAAGGGAGGGATTTTTTTTCCCTGGAATCTTTTTTCTACAATCCACAGATAAATATGATCAATTTTCAAACTTCTTTTGGCCAGCGTCTCTCCCTACATAAAATATGGTCCTGTTCTGTTCAGTTTTATAATTATCATGCTTTTGGAACAAAATCCTGAATTCCTTTAATTAATCTCTTCCTCACATTCACATTGTGTTGAAAAGAATAAAAAGTCCCTTTACTTTCTACCTGTGCTGCATTGAGTGAATAGGACTTTGTAGTTAGCACTAAATATTCCATGAAATCTCCTTCCTAATTTCAGCTCATTTAGATTGCCCTGTCAATCACAAAATCTTTTCTGATCTGAAAATAACTCTTCTCAAAGACCACTTCTTAGAAATTTCAGGGGTGGGGGTATAGTGAACAGAGTAGAACATAGGAAAGAATCTAGTCTAATTAAAGCTCATCTGATTTCTTTAGAACCATTACATGGTTTTTCATCTGATTTCAATAAGTTTTAACTTTTTTTGCTTACAGCTATGACAGCCAACTGAAAAAAAAAATCACTGTTTACATTATGCAAAGGAGAAAAAGTTACTTCAAGGCCCATTTCACATTCATATGTTTTCAATATATGTTTATTGAGCATTGATGAAAAACAGTCAGTCTAAAAACATTTGCGGTAACCATTTCATGGCTACTCAAGCCTATATTCATACATTACATCATGGTTCAAACAACTAAACACAATACTATTTGAAACAAAGCTAGTCATTGTGATTCTATACAATTAGGCATACAAAAATAATTCTACATTTAGAAAATAAATCATTTCTCAATAAATTACAATATACTCTTTTTAAAAAGGTTTGTGTAAAATAGGTAATAATACAAGAGAGTTCTAAAAGAACAAGTTTTTCATTTCTGAATTGTGAAAAAAAATTTGGCATCCTAAAAAATGATTGAATTTCAGATGGGCCAATATCTTTATGGTGGTCATTGACCAGGATCTCACATCCTGTAAAAGTGTAAGTGTGTGTGTGTGTGTGTGTGTGTGTGTGTGTGTGTGTGTGTGCGTAAAAAACAATCAAAGCCACTGTCCTGGATAAAACCTGGAACATCCATGAGTACATCAGTAAGATGGCACCCAAAGATGAGCTGCTGAAAGAATGCCTGAGGCAGCAGTGGACATGGAAGAAAGATCAAGCAGAGGAAGCCCCATGGCAAATCAAGACCCTGCATGGGATGAACTATCGACAAGTATCTGAGGTGGCAGTCACTGGAAAATCCTACCAGTGGCTGGAAAGGGCTGGACTAAAATACAGCACTGAGGCAGTGATCTTAGAAGCATGAGAGCAGTCACTAAGCACCGGATCCCTACAAGCCATGTCTATCACACTAGATAGGACCCAAGGTGCAGGCTGTACAGAGAGACCACAGAAACAATTCAACACATAGTGGCAGGGTACAAGTGGCAGGCAAGAAAAGCATATACTGAGCAGCACAACCAAGTAGGTGACATTGTGTACTGGAGCTTCTGCATAGTGTATGGACTAGACTTTCCTAAGTCCAGATGGGAGATTCCACAGAAGATTGTGGACAGTAAGAAAGCTAAGACCCTGTGGTACTTCCAGATCCAGGCAGATGGGTAGGTACCTGCCAGTCAACTAGAAATTGTGGTAGTAAACAAGGACAGGAAGACAGCAGTGGTGATGGATGTAGCAGTGCCAAATGACACTAGCATCAAGAAGGAGTACAAGGAGATGGAGAAGTGCCAGGACCCAATTGGGATCAGAAGGCATTTAAAATAATCAATACCTGATAGGTGTTGGCTGAGCTTGGAAGTCAAATTTGATGAGTTCAGGTTAGTTTGTGGAATAAGACTACCAGGGGAATTCAATATTTAAGCTTCCCAGAAAAACACAAGGCAAACAGTTATAAAGGTTTGTTTTCCAACAGCTTACAAGCCTCTGCACATCTATTTAGAATAGTATAGAACAGAATAAGAGTTGGAAGGGACCTTGGAGGTCTTCTAGTCCAACCCCCTGCTTAGGCAGGAAACCCTACACCATTTCAGACAAATGGTTATTCAATCTCTTCTTAAAAACTTCCAGTGTTGGAGCATTTACAACTTAAATGAGATTGACGAGATATACAGAGTACATACACGTTATGCAATGAGACATAATTTACCTAGAGAGGTGCATGTTAGATTTACCAAAAAAGCATTAAGAACAGGAAATTTCTCCTTAGTTCTAAGTTGCTTCTCTCCTTAATTAGTTTCCACCCATTGCTAATTAGGAATGAGTGCTCCATGGATCCATTGGTTAACAAGTACCAGCAGTCACAGCCTTTTCTGTAGTAGCACCTCACCCCTGAATTATTATGTTCAAGGTGTCCATTAATGATACATTCAGTCATCATGCCAATCCTTGTAGGAAACATTTTGGCAGTCGATCTCTGTTCTGCATTCAAGAAAATGGAATAACTGTTTAGATCAGGGGTGTCAAACTCAATTTCATTGAGGGCCGCATCAGTGTTGTATTTGACCTTGAGAGACTGGAGTGGGGGTGGCCAGGGTGGGTGTGGCCAGCTCGACATCACTCATGTCACGGGCACCTGTGGTGGCCCGAGTGCTCTGCCAGTGAAAATGGGCTCCCAAGCTCAGTTTTCGGCTATGACGGCCTCCTGCAACCCTCTGCCAGCGAAAACGGAGCTCGGGAGGGCCGTGTGTGGGCCAGTCCTTTGCTGTTTCCAGGGGGGCCCTGCGGGCCAGATCTAAGCAACCTGTGGGCCGGATCCGGCCCTAGGGCCTTAAGTTTGACACCCCTGGTTTAGATTAATGATTAAAACTGCTTGCTTTGCTTTTTCATTATCTCTATATTTTATCTAGTAATTTTATTGAAATCAAATTTGCATTCTGCTACACATTTTTAATAGTTAAGATGACACATGATATGAAGGGACTACATATTAATGCTCTTCAGTGATTATTCAAAGGCATTGCAAAGAAGGCACAGTTTTCAAATATTAACATCCACAAATATCTCAATTCAGGCAGTGAGCAAAAATTATTAAAAAAAACAAAAAAACAAAAGCAAAGCTCTTTTTATTCTATCTGGATCAAAGTTCTCTACCCTGAGTTTTTCAATGTCAAGATTGTTAATGCAGTGCTTATAATATAAAAGAACCATTGATCAATATCACAATGTTTTTTGTTTTGGAAGCGATTGCTGCGAAATAACTGTAACTTGGTTTGGAGATATCTTGTATTCCTGGCCAGAACCTTGTGGAGGTGAAGGCAGTGGAGTTTCAGGAGTTGCTGGAAAAGAATTTGAAAAGAAATTATCAATAATCAAATCAAAGCTGTGCTAGTAGTGTGGAGTGGGCGTGGGAGCAATAACCAGCATTGGCTGAACTGAATTATAAATAACCACAACTTTTATTTGTTACCGCTCATGCAGTTTGGTACAGCACTGAAGTAGAATCCAATAATTAAGTAATCTGACTGTTGGCTAATTCCACTAGGTAAGCTGCAATAATACTGAAAGAATCAAAGGTCCATCTAGTGCAAATCACTAAGCCTAAAGTTATCCTGCAATCTGGATGGTTTGCAAATGACAATCACAACAGGACCCGCGAACTTAAAACAGAAATGAAAAGCAGGCAATATTGGGACCAATGGCAAATTCCTATGAAATAAATTTGTTCAGATTTCTTCTATGTGTAAGAGAGTGTGAATTTTAGAAACAGAAGGGCAATGAGGAAGGACAGAAAGAGAAAGGTTTTATTTGTCTATTTTTAACTCAGATCCTATCATGCTTCATCTTCTAGAATCCTTAACAGATTAGACATGAAAAAATGTCTATCCCTAATATTAAGTAACACTCCAGTATATCTTAACTATGTTATGAGATAATCATAACTGCCCAGCATCTATTGCAACATTATGTTGATATTTGATGATGATGATGATGATGATGATGATCTTGATGATATGACCCAAATAATATCACTGTCTGACTCTTTGTTGATTTTATTGAGTCTAATGATTTGGGACCTAGCCAAGAACCTAAGAGTAACAGAAGTATCACAGTAAAATGTACACTGTTCCAAATAGGATTGTCTTTTGCAAAATTAGTAATGCCAAGTCCAGTAATCTTAAAATTTCTAGATACATTGTGATTTCTATTGTTTTCCATCAAGAGTTCCAGTTACATTTGGCAGCTGATGGTTGTTTTTCATCTAATTATCAACTATCAGCAAGTATTGTGAATCACATATTCTTTTTATACCCTTACTATCTGATATATTATGTCGATATCAATTTGATAATCAAAATGCAACAAAATTTTGAATTTCAAATCCCACAGAATACTAGAATGGAAATGATCACCTGATGAATCCCAAAACTGTATGTGAAAACATTAATTTTTTATAAAGCTGGGGGGAAAAAACCCCCAAATCTCATTAAATTTGGACAATAAAACAATAGAAATACAATCGTTCAAATCACAATTTGGCAGACTAAAAGGCTGCCATATTGTTACTGTTGAAAGCAATTACTAAGCAAGTAAAAATTATCTGTTCACAGCAAAATAATGAATTTGGAAGGTGTCTGGAGATGATAACAATTTCAGTGACATTTTGGCAGAAATCGAGATCTGTTTCTGTATCATTTCTGGACCAACTGGCATTGAAGAAAAAAGATTTCTTCCTTCGATATGCCATGAGTATGTGTGGAATTATGGAATGAAAATTCCTTGAGATTACTGTCAAAAGTAAGATTAATTAATTAATTAATTAAACATAATTATTTAAAACAATAATAACTATTTAGTAATTAATTAACTAACTACATTTATAACCAAATGATCCATTGTTAATCAACTTACCTATCTGTTCCATATGAGCAGAAGCTGTTACTGAACTTATAAGCAGAGTTTGCCCAGTAACTGGATCCTGGACTAGATGAGGATGAATTGACTGGAGATTAGTAGTATCGTTAAATGTACCTGCAACATTGTCATCAAATAAGTATTAATTCAAATGAATGGGTTGTTACTATTCAAAGTACAGTATGCTTCTCTAATCAAAAAGAAACTTAGCATCCCATTTATAGGGACAAAGGTAAAGATGAAAATCAGCATATGTTACCTGCAATCTAACAATTAGCTAAACATGAAAGCACAGATGATCAGTGTTGTTCATGAAAAAGAAGTTCATAAACTTAGAAGCTCAGAGGAATTTTAAGTCTATGTACTGTAATAATAATGAACTTGTTGTTTAAACACAACAAAGATTAGAACCCATCATATTATATATATAATGTTGTACTGATTCAAACCTTTGGCCAACCTGAATAATATTATTTACTATAGGATTGGCTTTTATGATTTCTCTCCAGTCATAATAAACATGAGCATAATTTAATCAACTTACTCACCTCCAAGCAACATTTCCTGAAGTAAGCTGTCAATTTTAATCATACCAAACAGTTTTACAAATTGTATTTGCTCAATCATTTGCCAGGTGATACTCTGGACTGTAGGCAGAAGCAACAGGAGTTCTCCAAAGCGACCTCTGGAGTCATATTGGTGATCATTGATGTAATCCTCCAAACTCATTTGAACTTGAAATCTCATGTTCCTGATCTTCATTGGGTTACTCAGTCCCTTTGCATCTTCAAATGGCAGAGAAACGTTACATAAATATACAACACATAACTGGAGAACTTAACTGAATCTCAGAATTATTCTACTGACTCTCCTGTAATGAGTCTACTAGCTCTAAGAAGTGAAGAAGTGTTACAAATGGATCACAGAAATCCGTTTACCATGCTATGTTTAATTGGATGGGAGTTAGCACATCATGTGAACTTGCTAAGTTAACTAACCTTCACAATTAATCAGATGACAATGTTTTTAGACTTGAACAACCCCAGGCAGTTTGAACTAAACTAAATCCTTCCAGTGATCCATGTCATATAAGCTGTTTATTAATATATTTAATGGTTCTGAATAAGAAAAAATAAAGCCTCAAAGAGACCTAGAAAAAAGGGGGCCTACTGAGAACTCAGTTACCTGCTTTTATTTTTATT
The DNA here is from genome assembly GCA_003457575.1 of Thermophis baileyi. Lineage (NCBI taxonomy): Eukaryota > Metazoa > Chordata > Lepidosauria > Squamata > Dipsadidae > Thermophis > Thermophis baileyi. The sequence continues at coordinate 288,232 of QLTV01002256.1, forward strand.
TGGGGGGAGGGGAATTATTCTCATGAAAAACTGTAAAAAAAAAAAACAGAAAGAAAGAAAGAAGTAGGGAGAAAAGACCTCCCACTCTTGAATTCATGATTATACCAGCCCTGACAGTTTCATCACAATTTCTTTTTCCTTAATTTGTTTCTATTTTTTTTTTAAAAAAAAGACAGAAAATGGCAGTCTTCTAACCTCCTTTATGGTAAGTAGGGAGGACTGAAAAAATAGCCACTGTATTAAAGACCCAGTTATCCTAGTCTCTGTGCTGGCAACATACAGAATCTGTTGATTAAAAAAGTTAGATTGCATAAACTCAGCAATGTTTATGTTTGGAAAGAAGTCCTTTCGTCTTAATAGGGTAACATGTGATTGTAAAGAGCAAAGAAAAACAACCTTGCACATGCTTAGAAGCACTTTCCTAATTTAAGATTTTTAGTATTATTTCTGTCACAGAAATATTAAGCCATGTTGTTGTGGGAAAAGCTCTGTAATGAAGCTGCAGATGATGGAAGGAAACAAATAAATGAACATTGAATATGTATGCTGCTTCGAGTTGTTTATAAAAAATAATAAAGGTGAAATATAAATAAATAAATACATACATACATACTGTACGTACATACATACATACATACATACATACATATACACATACATACATACATACATACAGTAGATACGATCGTTTGCACCTGCCTAGAATACCAGCAGGATGAACACTGAATCTAAATAATTTATCTTGAACAATCCAGGGCTATAAATACGTTACTCAGAGAAAATCTGGCAACAGATAAGCTCTCAAGGCCAGCCAAGGGAGGGAACCATAAGGTCTCACACGTAGGCATTTAAGGGCAAAATATATCGCCTGCTCTCCATCAGTTTCCAAAGCTGCCTTCTCTTTCTGTTAGTCCTTTCTTTAGGAGTTGGTGACACACCTAAGGCAGGGTTGTCATAAAACCTTTTCATTTCTCAACTGGCATGAGGATTAAAGTTTTACTGAAAACCTAAAATATCCATTATAAATCGGATGTTGTCCAGATAATTCTAGGTTCTACCATATCGCAAGATCTAAAATGGACACCTAACATCAAAAACGTCATCAAAAAAGCACAACAAAGAATGTTCTTTCTGCGCCAACTCAGAAAGCTCAAACTGCCCAAGGAGCTGCTGATACAGTTCTACAGAGGAATTATTGAGTCTGTCATCTGCACCTCAATAACTGTCTGGTTTGGTTCTGCAACCCAACAAGACAGACACAGACTTCAGAGGACAATTAGAACTGCAGAAAAAACAATTGCTACCAACCTGCCTTCCATTGAGGACCTGTACACTGCACGAGTCAAGAGGGCTGTGAAAATATTTACAGACCCCTCACATCCTGGACACAAACTGTTTCAATTCCTACCCTCAAAACGGCGCTATAGAGCACTGCACACCAGAACAACTAGACACAAGAACAGTTTTTTCCCAAACGCCATCACTCTGCTAAACAAATAATTCCCTCAACACTGTCAAACTATTTACTAAGTCTGCACTACTATTAATCTTCTCATCGTTCCCATCACCCATCTCCTCCCACAAATGACTGTATGACTGTAACTTTGTTGCTTGTATCCTTACAATTTACATTGACTGGTTCCTACTATGATTTGATTGCTTATTTGTACCCGGACTATCATTAAGTGTTGTACCTTATGACTCTTGACGAACCTATCTTTTCTTTTATGTACACTGAGAGCATATGCACCAAGACAAATTCCTTGTGTGTCCAATCACACTTGGCCAATAAAAAATTCTATTCTATTCTATTCTAATTCCCAGACAGCATGCTGATGTTTCAAAATAAGTTAAAATAAAATCCTGTGAATCATATAAAGACCTGGATGGCAAACTAGATGACCTATAATATCTCTGCTTATACTTAGAAAGCAACAATTTTTGTTACATTTGGAAATGAAATTCTGAAATATACCTGGATCAAAAAATACAATCGCCTTTAGGCACGCATATTCATTATCATCAATCTGAATTTCCTGAAATGGTTTAATGAGCTCATCCAGGATCCGGTTTGCTACTCTGCTAATCTCAGTTTCAGAACTGTTGCGATGGATGACAAAATCATTACCTTAAGAAATAAAATCAGGTCAAAATTATTAATGATATCTGTAGCTTAAAACTACAGAGCCAATTACCATTTCCACCTCCCAGGACATTTGAATGAATAAATATACCTTGTTGTGGGTTTTTTTCACGTTATGTGCCACCAATAATCTGCTTAATTATGTAACCATACAAATATAATATCATTTCATTTCATAATTATGTACTCATCTAAATATGTGTATTTTTGAAGACAAATCTGGATAAAGTAGATCTATATATAGAACAGCTGAAAGGCAAATACAGTGTAAGTTCATGTCCTGTCACAGATTTCCCAAAAGCATTTGTTTGACTGCTCTGAAGAACAAAATCCTACATGTTCCATTTGCCTGTGGTCAATTGCTGAAGGTTGTGATTATATGTTCAAAGCTGAGAATAAGATGTTACCTACTGATGGTAGAAACCCTTTCAACTTTCAGTTAAGTATTGGGGGCGAAGGAGGGGAGCTCCTGTATGAACCAGCAGAGTCTAGCAGGCCATATTAATATTTTTATCCCCAAGGAATATGTCCAATAGCAGAGAAAAGGAATAAGGCAAAGGTTATGCAAACCATATGCAATGGATTGGGAAATGAGCCAAAATGTTTTCTTCTGCCAATCATGAGGAGAAATAAATCCCTCGTTTCAAGGGTCATGGTTGTGGAAAAGGCAAACAGGTCCAGAAGCAGTACTATTTTGGGTGTTTTTCTCTAAGTAAAATGTCCCTTGGAGTAATTATAACAACAATAACAACAACATCAACTATTTCATCTGCAAAATAAAATTTATAATGTATGGTAGCAACAGTAAACTCTGATTCACTTTTTAAAGTAAGGAGAATTCTTATTTTTATGCAGAACAGTCCTGCCTCAGGATTTAGTGAAAAACCCTGTTTTGTTATGTACTGTTAATTCTGGATACAAATTAAAACATTCCAAACTGAAGTCCTATGCATACTTTTCAGTAAACATAGTTAGGGTTTTATTGATAAAAAGCCAAAATAAATATAACCTAACCTAAAAGAATGATGTCTTTGTAAGCCATAGACCTTTTTGCTGCTCCAAGTAAAAGATGTTCTCCAGCATGCGCTCTTAACAGGGCAACCTTGGATATAAAAAAACAGCAGATAAAACATCAGTACAAAATGTACATAAAATATTAAAACAGAACATTAAAGGAAATCAGAACTGAATTAGGATAATCAGGCTTATAGCAGTTCCTATTATGTTTAAAGTCGTCTTCTTTCCCAGAAAAAAATGTTGAAGAAGTGAGGCTTCACTTCAAAAATCTATTTGAAAATTTATCTTTTCTTTTAAAGAATTCATTTTCCTGATAATTTGTTTCCTGAACATTTTTGATACCTAAATATCTCATGAAAATCAGGCAATGGCACTGAATTCATATTACCTTAAGCAATACCTTGCTTAATTGTGGATAGCTGATCTAATGATAGCTAGATTCATACAACCTCTTGAAGACCATAAAATCTTGGACCCCCCCACCCCCGAGATTTCCCAAACTCATCACAAATAGCCATTTTCTTCCTGTCTAATGAGGCAGGAAGTGGATATGTATTGTGAGGCACCCAGAATTTCTCTTGATAGAGAGATGGGTGGCATATAAGTTTAATTAATAAATATACTGTGTTTAAATCATTCCTGACCTTTAAAACCAATTGAATGTATCCATACTGTACATTTGCCTATTGAGAAGTAAGCCCTAATCAATTCCACATGGTTTATTCATGGCTACATGAACATAAGGTAGCAGTCTAAATAACCTTGGACCAGAAGAGGAAATTATTAAAAATATTGAATATAGTCACATTAACTTATCTTTTATAAACAGAAAACAGGTATTTATTAATTAATTAATTTTAAATTGCATTAAATTTAGTATCTTTATCTCTTTTTTACTCTATGTTGTTTTGCTCTATGTTATCTTCATTTATGGTGTACAAATGTTAATAGCTATGAAAAACAGTTGACTAATGAAAGATAGAACAATAGTTTGTTCACGCCAACATGAATTCAACTGTTTTTCCCTCTTGCTCTCCTGAGTCCTGATGTAGTTATTCCTCCTGGACACACTAGGTTCATGCTCCCAATCCTTCTTTACAAAAGAAATAATCTGGGTTTTTTGCCATAGAGTGAAAACTAAATGCCAATTTGACACATGGCTTACAACTATGTATATTTTCTCATACATACATTTTCTTTTTTCTCTGCATGGCAAAGAGAAGGCAAAGGGGGGGTCAAAGGGGGAAAAAGGAACATGAAAAAAGATATTTCTAATTCTTAACATGCTTAAGAATTTTAATTTTCTTTTCAGAATAATTTGACTGTTGGTGATATAGCTGTATTATTTTTAATTACATTTTTCCAGCACTTTGAAGCTTTCCCAGTTTGAAAATAATAGGAATTCTACATGATGCCTTATTTTGGGGTTTCACTGAAGTGTGGGAAGTCAGTCAATTGACTTCAATTAACTAATGAAAGATAGAACTTTCATATGCAGTTTTTGTACTAAATTATATTCTCAACTGAAAACAAGTTTAAAAGCCAGTTTCTTTTCATCAAATTCTTATCAAAAAGTAAAAAAATTCTTTTCCCTGCAATGCAACAATGGATTTTCCAAAATCATACTTTTTTTTCAGCAATCATATTTTGTCTTGACTCTCTACTGAAGGCTTGGGTAAATATATTGGCTCCATCCTATGTTGCAGGGAATTTTGGAACCTGATCCTGGTTGACATTCCCCCGGGGCTGAATCCTACCACACTTCTTTCTCAGATTCCATAACCAGTTCTGCATGAATATAAACTTAAAGATCCTTAGTTTAATTTTAAAACATAGAATGATATTCTCCCCAAACTGAGAGAAAGCATCTAAAACAGGTGCTTTAATTATTTCATACCTGATCATCCAGCCGTAGTTCACAGAAAGCTGGAATATATTTTGCCCATTCTACAAGAACCAAGAGCTGTTGCTTCATAGATTCAGAAATATCACTAATACCCGCAATTTTCTTAACACTGATGTCAGTAGTGCCAACATTTAAACTTGAAAGAGGAATCTGGGTGACACAAAGACTCAAATCGGTTAAAGATTCAAAAGGCTATACCAGTCTTGATAATTGTTACCATTTATAAATGTAGATATAAATTAAGTTAAATAAGTTAAAATATGTATTATTCAGGATTCAGAAATTCTATTTTATTTACTTTCTATTTCTGAGTAGATTCAGATTCTATTCAAAACTCATATATTTATTATTTAATATGCTTCCATTCCATTCTCCATATATTACATCTTAAATTACTTGTTCATTATTAAACACAATCTTAAAAATAATAAATTAGAATAATATGAAACATTCATTAAAATAGTTGTAAGTCAAGGACTTACAACTATAAGGGTAAAGAATGTAAAAAAATAGAAAGAAGATAAAGGTTGAAGATTTATAAAATCCTCCAATCAACCAATTCTAAAGCATAAAAAACAGAAATATAAAATAAAATAAAATAAAATAAAATAAATACAATTAAAAAATAGTTAACAATTACAATTAATCATAAAAAAATTACAGGTAGTCCTTGACTTACAACTACTTGTTTAATGATGGTTCAAAATTACGATCACCTCACAAAAAGTGCTTAATGAGGTCAAAGTTCAGGCCTACATATTAATTCTGTTTCAATAGAGTGTCATCCTTTAGGGCAACGGTTCTCAACCTGTGGGTCACGACCCCTTTGGGGGTCAAATGACCCTTTCACAGGGGTCGCCTAAGTGCGCGCTAGCTCACCACACCCCCTTTGTCACCTCATCGCGCACGGGGAGGGGGCAGGGTGGGGGTCACGGTGGTGGGGCGGGGGTCGTGGCATTAGGAAAGTTGAGAACCACTGCTTTAGGGTGTTTTTTGAAGACAGTGGGTCTCCAAGAGCGTCTGCAGCTGCACAGATGATACTGTGGCAAAATGTGCTCCAGATTCCAAAGGGGAAAAGCAGAAATAAGAGACAGCAAAGTTTAGATTGTTTGGTTGGGAGGAAGGAAGAGGGTTAAATCAGCTCTTCCCTTGAGGTTCTCAGAGTATATCTTTAATGATGTAAGTAGTTTACTTTAGTTGGGTTAAGATTTCTGACTATAGGTATGGAACAATAAAGGAAAGTGCTTAGAAGTAAATTTGTGTGTCTTTCTTGGTTAGGGAGGCTTGACAGATACCCATCTTGTTCATATGCAGTACAATAGAAACAACTGTTCAGAAACAGCTAAAAGATTGTAGAAGAAGAAAAAAACCTGATGAGTTGGGAGTCAAAGCTAAAGCAATTTCAAGGAAAACAAAATGTTTTCGAAAGAAGACGTGATAAATGTCTGTTGGTTCAGGCACAAAGAAAAAGTAAGAAAAAGGAAACATAAGTATTTTATCTCCTGCAATATATGAGGATGTTTATGTATTATATAGTAAGTGTTTGTGTATTATATCACATCATGTCACTTTTATGGTAATATAGTTTTCACCAATAGAGCAAAAGTATTTAGAGTACATCTTGCAGTCCTTGACCTTCCTCTAACTTCTTCAGGCATACTCCAAGTGGTCGGAGAAACATTTCATAAGGACTCCTTACAGATTATACCTGACGGCGATAATGGTATCCTTCTCACCTGAATCATTCAGTTAACTATTTTGAATGTGAAAAGTGCAGTGAATGATATTACAAAATAAGCCGAATAAAATTAGAATTCTCTTCGGAGAACCTTCTTGCCTTATTTCGTTATTACAAATGCAAAAAGAATAGATATGGTTATAAATAATGGACTCCGAGAGTATTCAAGAGATTGAGGTGACTCTTTAGGCACTGATGGTAGATTACTATACCTGACGAGAAAGCACTTCAGCCTGGGACAGTGTGTTAATAGAAGGAGGAGCACTGCCATCAGAGGTGCTTCGTCTGGTACTTATTCGGTCCCGTTCATTTTGAACAGCTGGAGGAGGAGGAGAAGTGGAGGAACAAGAAAACATAAGGTATTCATATTTGGTTGCATGCAAAGAATTGCATTGAATTATGTTTCAAAGTGGTATTACACAGTTATATAAATTTAAGGATGGTCTTATCCATACTTTGCCATGGAGAAGAATGACACCTGTGTTTTAATCGTTTATCCTGGCAAATTGTAATCTATATATTGTTCCTAAATTACTAATTTCTACTTAGAGCAAACACTATCTGAACAGGAAGCTGTGTTCTGTGTGTGTGTGTGTACATGTGCGTGCGTGCACATGCGCATGCACACTTTAAAAAAACAGGGTGTGCCTCTGTATATGAGTGCATGCCAAGAAAACTGCAGCGACTTGTCCATATAGTTTCTAGAAGACTAAGACACACACACACACACACACACACACACACACACACACACACACACACACACACACAGGCCTGAGGTGACATGCACAGAAAACACACAAATGAAAGCTAATTTGTCTTAGTGGCTGATGATTCATAAGACAGGAAAAACATACTGATTTTAAAAAGATTGAAATAAGTTGACAAATATGTTGATGAAGAAATGAAAGGCACAGTGATTGTACATTGCATTAGTGACAAAATTAACAATTACTCCCTTTTAATTAATCAACTGGCTAAAAGATTTGAATGGGGGGGTGATTTAAAAAAAATATTTTAAGGTAATTATGTCATCTCAAAATAGAGATTTCAGGGAATGTAATTCACAAGGAAGCAAATTACTTGTAGAATATGTTGGGGAAGCAGTCAACCATATCATGGCTTATTTAGACACATTTACATTTCTGATACTTGTGCACTAAAATGGATCATTTTCTCCTACAATAGGTTTAAATATTCTCTATCCACACTTTTTCAAGCTGGAGTTTTACCATCCAATACGTTTTATACCTTCTGTCTCAGCACTTTGAATTCTTGAAGAGAACCAAAGAAACCATTCCTGCACTTAAAAAGCAAATTTTTAAACACAAACACACACATAGATGTTACCAATGCCATAAGGCTCCAGGGGAACTGAGACACTGCCCAGGATTTGCTTTTATCTGTATTCATATTTCTGAGGAATGCCTGATATTGCCTGTCTGCAAACAGAAATACACTTGTTGGGATATGAGATATTTTAGTTGTAGCACCTAATTATATTCCAATAAAAGATGGCATGGTGACTCAGTGATTAAGACGCTGGGCTTGTCAGCTGGAAAGCTGGCAGCCTGGGTTCAAGACCCAAGCGCCACGCGACAGAGTGAGTTCCCATCCTCACCCCACCTCCTGCCAACCTAGCAGTTTGAATGCATGTAAATGCAAGTAGATAAATAGGTACCACTTTGGTGGGAAAGTAACAGCGCTCCATTACTTCATGCTGGCCACATGTCTTCTTGAAATGGAGATGAGCTCCGCCCCCTATAGTCAGTAATGACTCCTTTAGCCTTTTTTTTTATTCCAATGAAAATTAACCTAGCTCTTTGTTTTCAACATTTAAGAGTATCTACTCTAATGGATATTTCTCAGTGTTTTCAATTGAAAATTTTAAAGCTATTTTGGTATGGCTATCATAATGTTGATTCGTTCATTTTGGTTCTTGTTTATTATCCAAGTTTAATGTGGAAAGCCTGAATCTAAATGGCTCATGTAAATATTTTTTTATCATAAAACTCCAAGATATTTGCACGGAAATCATAGAACACTGAAACATAGACTGAAATATTAAATAGCCAGTAAACATTCTTTTTCTGTCTTATAGAACATTTAACAAGTCTAGCCCTGTGGTTTTATAGGTCATCAAACTAATAGGATACTTTAAGAATTCTGGCCCTTACATAATCAATATAGAACTGTTGGATACAAGCAAAAGAGGGCTGTTTCACCTTTAATAATGGCACAGAAGACAAAATTTCCTGTGATGACAAATTGTACTTGCTGAAATGCATCTTCTATGTGACTACTAGAGATGAACAGTATATCTGTATTTCTAGAGTGTTCTACCTCATGTGTGCATGCATACACACACACACACACACAAACAAAGAAAAGTATCAGCAGAAATTCCATTTTTTTTTCAGAGAAAAGAAATACTGTAATAAAGAGCAAGAAAATTAAAATGATCCTGTTCCCCACTAAAAAATCTCTGAGTACATTAAGAGTATGTTGGCTAACTTTTTTGAATCAAGGAGGGAGGATGGATAACTACAAGAAACTATTGTGAAACCCTACATGGTTGTGGGTAGAACATGGTATGTAGAAAAACAAAAGCATGTTGAAAGCCAAGAGCTGAAAGAAGTCTGAGAAACAGATTGCACTTTTCCTATACAGTACACAATATAATCTTTCCATTTTCACCATTTATGATAGACAGATTTTTCCATCATTTCCCAAACTAGCTTAACACATATGACATGTTAGAAATGCTACACGAAATCCAGATTTTCTCAAAATATTTTTAAGACATTTAAATTCAGTATTTAAAACATAATGCAGGATTTATCCTAAGAGAAAGCAGGTAAGGTGGCAATTCCTTCCTCCCTTTCAGTTCTCGTGGCCATCAGACTCCTTTTCCTGAAGACATTCTAGATTCTTTACAGCAAAGAGAAGAAAGATTTTGCATAAGTTTCATTCACTTTTTTTTGCTGTGGGATCATTTTATTTTGTGGACTTCAACATGCAATTTTGTATTCCACTATAGCATTTCAGGAAGTTTGTCCACCCCAAGGATAAAATACCTAGACAAAAACTGAGCAATGTGATATATGCAATACAATGCAGTGAGACATGTGCAGATCTGTACATTGGTGAAACAAAACAGCCACTTCAAAAGTGCATGGCACAACATAGGAGATCAAACCCATCAGGACAAGTTTTAGCTGTCCATCTGCATTTGAAAGACAAAGGTCACTCTTTTGAAGACAGCAAAGTCCACATTTTGGATAGAGAGGATCATTAGTTTGAAAGAGGTATAAAAGAGGCCATTTATGTTAACATTGAGCAGCCCTCTTTCAACAGAGGGGGAAGGATAAAATACCACCTATCTCCAGTCTACAATGCAGCTCTTGCCGTAGTGCCAAGAAAATTCCACAACCAATTACACCCTGAGGGCAAAGATGGCCTCAAGAGCTCTCACAGAGAGCACGAATGGACCAGTTGACTGCAAGAAATATAATCCGTCCATTTTCCAACATCACTATCCAGCCAGAACCTATCCTTCCACCCCCACCAACCAGTCTCAATTGTCAATACCTATCCTCCATCCCTCCCTCCCCACCAACTGATTAAGTTTCTTGGATGAGAAATGAAACAATTTGTTCCTGTTCCTCAAAAAAAAAAAAAAAGTCCAGTTGCCTTTTTAAAAAGCACTTTTGAGACAATAATCATATAAGAATATACAGAAGGAGACTGAAACTGCAGCAAGGAATATCCATTAAAAGGAATAAGGCCACATCCCCCAACCACCCCCAGAGGAGTTTATGCATAAGGGCATGTCAAGGGCAGAAAAGCATAGTTCCAGTCAATGTATCTTTTTAGTTCATATAGAACCTCATCACGTTTTGTACGAGCAGTGATTGTATTTCCAGTTATCTATTTGTGATTTTTAGTGAAGCAATCTGCATCCAAGAAGTTGTAAGCAGCACCAATGCTTCAATAAAAAATGTGTTCGGCTTACTATACAGTATTCACAATTTATATGAAGAATGAACACACTTTATGGTGAAGACACACTAGATTCTTAGCCAAGGACATTCTCTGATGGGCCTTTTATTAAGGTCATAATAAGAAATGTCATACAGTGATAAACACTAAGTGATAAATGATCATGTAGACATGAATCAAGAATGATATCCCAGTTTTTTTTTTAACTGGAGAAATGCTATCTTTCTCATTCCTTAACTCAGCACCTGAACAACAAAATGCAGTTAAAAGCTTTAAATATAAAATTATACCAGAGAGATCATCACCTGTTTTGATTTGCCAAGCTAAGTAGAAAGGCTGTGTGGGGAGGAAAAAGTAATTTTTAAAAAAACAAAAGTTTCCCAGTAATAAATACTTAGCTTGCACATCATTCATCTTGAAAGTGTTGTTGTATGTGTGTGTGTTTCATGAAATCATATTTGTAGCATGAAGTGCTGTTAAAATATGAAAATCTGGGAAGAATATGAAAGACAAGCATAGAAGTTCACTGATATAATTCTTCATGACCAGGTAAGTTTTTCTCCCTTAAATTTCTTCAATTTTCTATGGCTTTTCACATCACATCCTAGGCAAGTTTCCAAGTTAACCTTCAGTCAGAAAGGGTAGGGAAATTTGATAGGTGAAGAGGGAAGAGATGAAGAACAATAGAGTCATGGGTATATCAGGAAACCATCAAGAGCATTCTATGACTGAAGTTTTCAGATGATTAAATCTCAAATAGCCATTGTACAGCATCAGATCCTGATGAACAATAAAGATTGCAAAAATGTGGTCAAGAGACTATTTGGAAGACTGTCATGATAATTTCTTTTATACAGATCTGAAATTCTTCTTTAAGAAAACAATAATGTTGCAATCCTATATTTCAGCCTTTCTACAACACGTTTCAGCAATGTATATGCTGGCTGGGGATGATGGAAATGAAGATCCAACATATCTGGAGGAAATACATTTGGCAAGGTGATTTTGAATATGTATCTGCCAGCATGAGTCCTTGAACTCAATAGAACTTATTTCAAAAAAAAACAAGCATAAGATTCACTATATGAAATTAAGCAATAAAGTATTACTGTCTTTCACTGCCTCTCATGCACCATCTCAGAATAAGTAAACGAAACAGATTTCTAGGAATAATCTGAAACTGAGCTGACAACATTTTTATTTTGAATATGTCAATGGCAATTGAAAAAGAAATTTAAATGTTATTACTCTTACTTTACTAATGGCTTTGGCATTGCTATTTCATTTGGATTTGAAAATAAACCACTATGTAACTTTTCCAAAAAGAATTCAGAACAGATGGGATTTGTGTTTGTTTATGATGCAAATGTATAAGCTTCCTCTTTATCCAAAATGTTCCTCAACTCAATTACTAATAGGGTTAAATTTTAGACTTGTATACAAAGAGCAGCTGGCATGGATAGTCATTTTTTTCTTTCCTCCCCAAAATTTTATTTGTTTGTTTATTTAATGAAAAACAGGCTCTGTGGCTACAACTAGGAACCGTTGAACCAGTTTCCTCTTGTTTGTTGTTCAAAACTTCCCTTCTAGCTTCTTCTGCTATTAAGGGAGAAAAAAAGCTCAAGGGCCTCATAGCCCAGAATTGCTATATTTTGTGAGGTGGCCTTATAAGTCGAATGACTGAATGAAATATTTTCCCCGTTGGCTGTAAAGCAGCTGAATTAATGATTTGCTCCAATCTGGTGAGAATTGGGGGTGTCAGGAGATATTAAATAGCCTTTCTGCCTGTCAGTCTTCCCAGTTGCACTTTTAGAGGCTCTTCTTAATTACTTTTAAGGCAAGTCTTTTGGAGAAAAGAGACATTCAGCGTGCAATGAATTGTCAAACCTAAATTGTTCTTCAATATCAAAATGGATGGTTTGCACAATAAGTGATTTTTCTGAGAATTAAAAAAAATCCACAGAAATATTTGCAGACTAGGTGAAAATAGAGAAGGAGTCATTATTATTTTTCAAAAGTAATAGGGTGATCAAGAAATCATGTATAGATTTCTTTAAAGATCCTGGCACACTAACAATATCATATGTAAGAAGAGTGGCAGAACCTGGGGCAGAGTCAAAGGAAGAATCAGCCTACAGTCTCTACATAGCCACAAATGGACTATGTCCAACCCCTCTTGAAGTCCTTTGACCCTTATCTAATGCCAAGACAGTGCTACAACTTAGTTGAATAAATTCTTGCAAATAGGCATGATTAGTAATAAATCAGTTTAATTGGAACTTTACATGTGGTCCTGATGTTTTGTGCCTGACATCATCAGATTCTTGGCAGAGAGATTCCTACTATGCCAGTAATCTCTGAAATGACCAGATAATCCTGTAATGTTGCATGGGCAGAAGGTAAACTCCAGAGAGAAAAACTGTGATCTTCAAAATGTCTGATACTACTATAAGAACACCAGTCTATATAGACATGAAACAAACATGGAAGAAAACTCTCACTTTTATATTTTAGAAAATAAGAAATTTCCATCCATCCACTGTGGATTGTTTTTCCTAGAGTAGGATAAACTGTTAGCAATTATCTTTTCACATGCCTCTGTGAAGAGACACTGAGATGAGTCTACAGCAAGATCTGTTGCACAATGCTCTTTAATACCTCGTTGTGTACTTTTCCTCATTCAGCCATTCATTTTTAGGAGAAAACATCTAAGTACAGTAGATACTCAGAAATATGATTAGCCTGAGGACTAAGCCTCTGACCCCAGTGATCCACTCTATGGTCATAGATTTCAATCTTGAACCACATAATCCTACTTTGAAATCTACATGCTAAAATAAAAAGAGAATAACAATAGCACTTAGACTTATATACCGCTTTACAGTGCTTTACAGCCCTCTCTAAGCAGTTTACAGAGTCAGCATATTGCCCCCAACAATTTGGGTCCTCATTTTACCCACCTCAGAAGGATGGTAGGCTGAGTCAACCTTGAGCCTGGTGAAATTTGAACTGCCAAATTGCAGGCAACCGGCAGTCAGCAGAAGTAACCTGCAGTACTACACTCTAACCATTGCGCCACTGTGGCTCATAATCCAGTAAAACACATATTTTACTTATCTAAGTGCAATATTTACTACTACCGGTAGTATTACCAAACCACACAATTCTCTTCCATGTATGAGATGGCAAGATTCTCAATGCATAGTTTTATTATTCACATCTAGTTCCATCATTCTTTAGATATTGTATAATTGATGCGTATTAACAACCAATATGTTTTATAAGGAAGTAAGAGTAATATTAATAATAATATACCATAATCCATACCATCGCTGATAAATTATCATTACTTTTCTCAATTTATATGTGAAAAACTGAGGCCAAAAGAAATGCCACACTAAAATTCATCTAAAAGGATATTTGCTGAGACTCTGTTAATTCAAGTCTTCTATCTAAATCCAGCATTGAATCTATTAAAGTCACAATAGGTGCCACTACACTACTACTTATTTTTACAAAGCTTGGAGAAATGCATTTTTGTCTTATGATACCAGTGAACCATGTATGTTTAGATATGTTTGAAATTACCACACCAATTTTTAGCATTTTAACAAAAAATGCATAACAATGCAATGTATAAAAGATATATTTAAACTTCTATTTTTTTTAAAAAAAACCCTCCTTTCAAGCTAAGATATATCTAGTACATATTCTTACATATTTTATTCCCTGCTAATTTTTTTTTTAATTACCTTCCTTCTTCATCCCAGCACGAAAGCACTTTTTTAAGCGACAGTATCTGCACTGATTTCTCTTGTCCTTATCAACAATACATTGCCGGCTAAATCTGTTGGACAGAATCAAGGGTAAATATATTAGAGTACAAGTACAGGAGGATCCTGATTAGCACAAGTGAAACAATTAATGGGCACTGTCAAAACAATGTCTTTGACTCTCAACCTTCACCAGTATTTTTTTCTTTAATCAGACTTGAAACATTTCTCTTTGCCATTCTTCTAACAGGAATAATTCCTTCTGATGGGCAAGTAAAATCCCATCATCTACTGAAAGCAAGGCATATACATTCTGCTCTCGGTTTCACCAATGCTTAGGATAACTCTTTTGGTCTCCCTTTGATCTGTTCCTGCTGTTGAATATGATCAGGAGCAAAAAACAAAAGAAATGAGTCCTGTTAGATCAGTATAAAGGCTTATCTGCTTCAGCTGTTAGTTTCCAAGTGGTCAAAATGATGCTTCTATAAAATAGTCACTCAAAAGATTAAAGCATCGTTTCTGCATAGTATGTGTACCCCGATCTGGATCCAAGAGATACTATCTTTGATCAGAAAAGATCCATTTATCTTTATTAATAGCAATTGATAAATATATCTTTTAAGCAAATTAATGCATTAATCTGTCAGTGAGACTCTCATCAGAATTAAGAAATATTTCAAGCCTGAAACACACTGAGACTGCCTGTCCCTACATCATTGTTTCATACCAGGACACTGTTATAAACTCATGTAAGAACAATGGGGAAAAGCAATGCAGTTTATTTAAATAATAAAAGAAACAGGAAGATATCCTGATTAGAGAGAGAGATTGAGATGGGGCTTGCCTACTGAATACCATTAGAGCATCATTTTGAGCAAGGAGTGTTTTAAATGAGCCAGTAGAACTAGGCACATACATAATCCTTAATTCACCATAAATGAAATCCAAAAACATGTGTGCAAAAGACTCACCATTTTCCACAGAAACACATATAAATTGTGATTACTTGACCCACCATCTCAAGATAACAAAACATCTTGGAAAGGAGACCTGAATCTACAATAGTAATAGTGGAGGGAAAAGTACTTTTTAACCTCGGCAGCAATCCTAGCCAACCTTCTCAAAAAAGGAGGAAAAGATAAAACAAAATGCCAGAGGGCACTTTGTAGCACAGATCTAGTCATACTTGAGGAAAAAGAAAAATAACAGAGATAGGAGAACTAAAAAATAAAACAAGGGACTCACAGTAAGGCAACAAGAAGTAGTGAAAGCTGGTAGAGGAGTAATTTCTGAAGATCAAAATCTACATTTAGTGCTACTTGGGAATAAAATGGAATGGAGTTTAACATTGGAAATTGGAATAAAATTGGAATGGAGTTGAACATTAACATATCTCAGCAGTTACCACAAAGAAGAGGGAGTCAAGCTATTCTCCAAAGCACCTGAGGGTAGAACAAGAAGCAATGGGCAGAAACTAATCAAGGAGAGAAGCAACCTAGAACTAAGAAGACATTTCCTGACAGTTAGAACAACTAATCAGTGGAACAGCTTGCCTCCAGAAGTTGTGAATGCTCCAACACTGGAAGTTTTTAAGAAAAGATTGGACAACCATTTGTCTGAAATGGTAGGGTTTCCTGCCTAAGCAGGGGGTTGGACTAGAAGACCTCCAAGGTCCCTTCCAACTCAGTTATTCTATTGTAAAGTCCTATTAGAGAAGGTAATTCAAATTTCCTCTGCTAATCTCTACTCAGAATTAAGCTTCTCCTGCATTAAAAAATAGAATGCAGCAAAGATGAAAAGCCAGAAGTTAATGCTCCTTCAGTGCATCAGTGACTTTTTCAAAACTAGTATGCAGTGAAACACACAAAGTGTTTAAGAAAGCTTTCTCCACCCCAGTCCAGCTTTCTTGATTTCACTTCTCAGAATTCACTAGCTCAGAATAGCTACTGTTGAGAACTAAGAATCACATATCTGAATGCTCCCAAATTGGGGAAAGCTAATTTAAGGCATGTGTCTTGTTGGAATCAAGGCTCATTATCTCTTTGTCTGCTGTCTTCCTGCAGCAAAATGTGTGTGTGTGTGTGTGTGTGTGTGTGTGTGTGTGTGTGTGTTGGCACTACAACTCTCACAATTTCCAACTAATATGGGTCTCAATATATCTATGTATCAAGTTAAAGGCATAAATTCTATGTACGTATCCTCTATGGTACAAATCCATGGAGATCTTTGCTAATCTTTTTTTCCAGTTTAGTCACATTTTAAATCCTTCAGTAAGCACCAAACACAATCCATATAATGTATCTTGGACAAAGTTGTGGTTTTGCTAATGAACTTTGAAGTGATCTTCAAGTCAATACTTCCTTTGGAATGTATATGTATTAGCAATGCCTTTTACCAGTTTTGACTACTTTTTCACTTATGACTCTTCAAAACTGGACTTTGACATTTATGACTTGGTTATCATGAGATAATTACTGCAATGTGCTTTATGTGGGATGCCCTTGAGCGTTTTTTTTTGCAATGGAAAAGCAGGAAATATAATTAATAAATTAAAATTTATTGCACCAATATGACAACCAGCATATTTCGAGGCTTAGTTCAAAGTGCTAGTTGACTTTCGAAGACTCAATACTTCAGATCATATGATTACCTTATTTATCTTTGCATGTTCTATGCAACACTTTGCATATTCTATGCAACACTATCCATTCATTCTCTGTTGGGAACCTGCCAGCTAGGCTTGAAGGAAGGGTCAAGCAAGGACCTAATTTGGAAACATTGAGCAGCAGGAAGTGACAAAAGCTTGACCTCACCCAAGATCCAGGAAGCCTTACCTTTTCATTCTCTCAAGAAGGCAAACAATCTGAGGAGATTCTTGTAATATAGGGAGAAGTCAATAAAATTGTTTATGAGTGGCTCTGGTTGCTTGGGCCTGGTACGCTCCAAATATTGTCATCAGATATGTCATGGCATAGAGCAGGGCTGTCAAACTCCTGGCCCATTGGCCGGATGCGTCACATGCTGGCCACGCCTCCGCCTGGTTTAGCAAAGGGGGGGAAAGTCCCAATACATCACGTGGTGACACCGTGACGACATGAGTTTGACACCCCTGGCATCGAACATCTAGCTATGCAATCTTTTTGTACCCACTTTCTATAATTATTCCAATATATGTCTGATGAAGGCCAGAACTACTCTAGAAAGCTTTCCTGAAAGGCTCTGAAGCTCTCTTGGCTTTACCATTTTTAGTAACAATGGCTTAATTTCAGATTTTAAGTTAGAATGTATGTTCTTTTTGTATGAGCTCCCAAATCAAATATTTTTAATTATGGATGTCAGGGACTGAGGTTGGTACCTTTTATACACAACTGTGTTATTGTGCCTTCACTTCCAATATTACTTTTGTCTTCACCATATGCTCAATTCTGGGTTTGGAGGAAAGATAGAATAGAAATATCTCAACATAACACAAAGAAATAAGAAGTCCTTAGCAGTTATATTGCTCTTACCTGCAGCTGTAAACATGGCTCTTTCGTATGCTACGTCGGAAGAAACCTTTGCATCCATCACAACTAGAGGCACCATAATGCTTGCCAGTTGCTCGGTCCCCGCATATTGCACAAATGCCACCAATTACATTGTCAGTACTGTTCATGTTGAAAGGTTCTGCTGAGCAACTGTCTGGGGAAGGAGAAGAACAAAGTCTACAATGAGAAGATGAGCACTGAGTAGGGAAGAAACAGAAATACAACATGGTGGTTAAATGTTACCATCCTGAAGATTTTACAGCTCATCTTTATAATTTGCTCTTAGCATTTATTTTATTTTATTAAAATTTATTAAATTTCTACACTACCCATCTCAACTTAGTGACTCTGAGCAGCTTACAATAGCATAATCGAATCATATACAGTATTATTTCATTCATTATTCATAAACAAAGAATAAAAGTTTAGCTTAAAAACAGAAAAACAGGTCAAAACCTACAAGTGAAGATAAATCAGGTTAAAAAGACTAGAAGGTTAACAAGGCATTGGGAGTATCCTCAGGGCACCAGCCATCCCCAGAGCATTATACTTTTAGACCTCCATGCTAACTGGCAAAATGAAGTCTTAATACTCTTATGTTAAAGAACAGAAAGAAGAGTGAGGGTTCACCTCACCTCTGGAAGTAAGATGTTCCATAGGGCAGGGCAGCAGGTGAGAAGGCCCTTCTCCTAGATCCCGCCAGTTGAAACTCCTTGACTGATGGGATAAATAGCATGCCCTCCTGCTTGACTGGATGGGACAAATAGATGTAATTGGGACAAGACAGTTTCTCAGGTATATTGGTCCATTGTCCTGAGTGGGCTTTAAAGGTAATCACCAACACCTTGAATTGGACTTGGAAGCAAACTGGCACCCAATGCAATGCACATAGCAGAGGTGTTAAATGCACTATCCTAGGGATGTCCAAAACATTTGAAGTGCTGCATTCTGCACCAGTTGCAGTTTCCAAATACTGTTCAAGAGTAGCCCCATGTAAAGCACATTGCAGTAATCCATCTGGGAAATTACCAAGGCATGAGAGATTGAAAAGAGAGCTTCTCCATCCAGGAAAGGATGTAAGTGACACACCACCTGAAACTGAGCAAAGGCTCTCCTGGTCACAACTGCCACTTGCTCCTTGAGCAGGAATTGTGAGTGCAGGAGGACCTGCAGATTACACACCGGGTTTGTCTAGGGCAGTGCTGCAGATGTTTTAGGATTACGCCCGAGGTACCTATTACTATCGGTACTATCTTTGCTTTCTTTTGGTCGAGGTGGCGCAGTGCAGCACTGCAGGCTACTTCAGCTGACTGTTAGCTGCAGTTCGGCGGTTCAAATCTCACCGGCTCAAGGTTGACTCAGCCTTCCATCCTTTTGAGGTGGGTAAAATGAGGACCCAGATTGTTGTGGGCAATATGCTAACTCTGTAAACTGCTTAGAGAGGGCTGTAAAGCACTATGAAGCGGTATATAAGTCTAAGTGCTATTGCTATTGCTATTTTGCCACAGGTATTCTACTTCTATTTGCAGGTCTTTGCATTTTTCTCCAGTTGTTTATCTTATATTCTGTTGTCTCCAAGTATTGCAATGTCCATTTTCTAAGCTTTTGTTATCTTTTTCTAGTGTACGTATTAATACTTACATTGGAATTATGTTGATCTTATACATTTAGTTTACAATAGTTTATAAATAATCAAACTCTATTAATATAAGTGGAAAATACATTGCTTTGGTTGCTTTTCTCCAATTCTGTCCACAATTTTGTTCACTCTTCCAATCTCTTGTTTTAAATCTCTTTCATTTGGTTAATCAGCAGGTCAAATATATATGAAATATGGGTATATTTAAATAAATAAAATGAGTGCACCCATCAAAATAACCAGAACACATTTTCTCTGTTACTATTGATCATGATAATGAAAGGTCAACTCTATTTTCATTTTGTTACTTAATTTTGAAATACAGAATTATCCTTTTAAAAAAGTGCAACAATAGTATTTAAGTTCCAACTAACATTACTGAATAAAAAAGTAATTCAATCAAACATTAGTTCTTTCTTCTGTCTCTTCTTACAGCCATATCTGCCTAATCTGCTTTATGTCTAACTCAGTCATGATTGCATTTGAAGGAAAAAATAAATCTAAGCATTGACAATTCAATTCCAACTAAAGTTAAAAGTTACTCTAATCAAATAGCAAGAAATTATCTCAACTAATTGCCAAGATTTATCATGGTTAATAAATGACTATTGTTTGCATACTGGAAGTCTAGAGGTATGACTGTACAGCATGTTAAATATATCCACTCTAAACAGACATAAGAATATTTTTCAGAGTAGCCACTAATTCCATCACCCTAAGTCCGTGATGGCGAAGCTATGGCACGCATGCCCGAAGTGGCATGCAGAGCTATGTCGCCTGGCACGCGTGGTGTCGCCGGTTCCTCTTCTGGGTTTCTGGCGCGCATGCGCACGCGATGATCAGCTGGCCTTTGTGCATGTGGCAGTGCTGGAAACCGGAAGAGCTGATCTTCCATTTCCTGGCATGAGCATGCATGCCAGCCAGCTGATCAGCGCATGCGCATGCGTGGCAGTAACCGGAAGACTTTCTGGAAGTTCATTTTCAATGAACCGGAAGTTTATTTTCCGGCGCGTGCATGCCCCCTGGGCAGCTCCTCTTCCTGGTCGGGGCCCAGATGAGCGCGTGCACGCTCCCTTTTCGGCACTCGGAGTGCTCCCTTTTCGGCACTCGGAGTGTTCCTTTTTGGCACTCGGTGCCCTGCATGCGCACGCGCTCCCTTTTCAGCACTCAGTGCTGAAAAGCTTCGCTATCACTGCCCTAAGTCCTGCTGCACTACCTCATCATAACAGGGGGGGGGTGAGGAATGCATGAAGAACATTGGGTGTGTATGCCAAGAGTATATATTCCCGTGTAAGGTCATTCCAGCTGCCCAGCAAAAGTGCACAAAAACCTATCCAGGGCAACAGCAACATAGAAAGATTCTGGAGGCAGATGAT
Source organism: Thermophis baileyi (assembly GCA_003457575.1). Classification (NCBI taxonomy): domain Eukaryota; kingdom Metazoa; phylum Chordata; class Lepidosauria; order Squamata; family Dipsadidae; genus Thermophis; species Thermophis baileyi. Next base: position 309,353 of record QLTV01002256.1, read on the forward strand.
CACTTTAGTAACAATGGCAAAAGCATTAACTTATACTGCATGGGAGAAGGCAATGGTAACCCATTCTTATATTTTACCAAGAAAACCATATGAACGGAAAATATAAAATGACTGATGATATAGTGCCAGATGATGGGTCTCTCAGTTGGATGGCACTTGACATGCTACTGAGGAAGAAACAAGGATCTATCAGAGTATTAATGGTGTTTATGATGTATCTAGATTAAAGCCTTCAGGATGTCTAGTTGCTGATGGTGGCATATGGGGAAAGAAATGCCAAAGCTGCATAGATAGAATTACAAGTAGGATCATAGAACGTAAGAAGCATGAATGCTCAACATAGTGAAAGATGAAATGAAACAACTACAAATTGATATCTTAGGCATCAGTGAATTGAGACAGACTGAGATCAGACACTTTCAGTCAGAAAATCACACTATTTATTACTCAAGACGTGAAAAACAAAGAAGAAACAAAGTTGCTTTTATAGTTAGAAAGGGTATAGCAAGAACACTACTTGTCTACAGAGCAATCAATGGCCGAATAATATTGATTAGACTTGTGGGACAACCCTTTAATATGACAACCATTCGAGTTTAAGCTCCAAATGCTCCAACCACCGATGCAGAAAAAGAGGAGGTTAATGATCAAGTTCAATGTTAAATTGACCAAATGTGCAACCAAGATGTGCTGCTTGTGATTGGAGACTGGAATACTAAAGTTGGAAGATGAAAGTGGAAAATGTAGTTGAATTGCATAGCTTAGGAAACCAAAATGAAGCAGGAGAATAACTTCACATTTTCTGCCACTCCGATGATTTCTTCAAAGTCAGCAACCAAACAACCAAAATAATATCTTTACACATGGATATCACCAGATGTAGTACATGGAAATGAAATTGAATGTATTGTTGCTAAAAGGAGGTGCAGGAGTCAACTATAGCATCAGACATGGTCAGGTACTGACTCTGGAACAGATAATGAACTGCTCATGTGTAAATTCCAAGTTAAGCTAAAGAAGAAAGCCAGTCAGTTTCCACAATATGATCTTGAACGTATACTTACCATTTTTCAAAAGAACATCAGGAATTGTTCTGAAATCTTGAACTTCATTGATAGAAAATCACAGAAGTTATGGATTTAACTTTAAAAAGTTATTAACAGACTTAAAAAGTCATTAAGAGCCTTTAAAAAGACATAAGACACTGCCATAAATGAAAAAAGAGAAGAAAGCAAATTGGATATCAGAACCATGAAATTGCCAAGAAGGGAAGCCAAAGCCAAGAAAAATCAAAACCTCAAAAAAGGAACTTAAGTTTCAGAAAGGTCTTAGAAAAAAAACAAGAAGCTGTGGAATGTTCTCAGAAAAATGAGAATCCCAGAACATCTTATTATCTTCATAGGAAACTTATATATAGGTCAGGAAGCCACATTTTGGACAGAACATGATGAAACAGATTTGCTCAGGTTGCCAAAGGAGTGTGACAATGCTGCTCCCCTCAGTTGTTCAAACTATATGATGAACATATACTGAAGGAAGCTGAATTGGAAGATGAGCATGATTTTAATACTGGCAGAAGAAACTCCAATAACCTGCACTATGCTGATGAAACTACCTCACTAGGTAAAATTTCTGTAAATTCTACTAATAAAAGTTAAGGAGCAAGTGAAAAATGGGACTAAAATTAAATAAGAAGATCAAACTAATGGTTCTAACAGGTAGAACACCAAGCCTTAGAATTAGCAATGAAGATATCAAAATGGGGAATACCTTCTGCCTTTTAAGATCAACTATCAACAGTAAAGAAACAAGCAGTAAAGAAATCAGCCATAAATTAGCACTTGGCAGAGCAGTCATAATCCGTGATCAGAATTGTGCAAGCAGTGGTATTCCTTGTGACATTCTATAGAAGCAAAATTGGGCTTTGAAGAAAGAAGATAGAAAGAATATTGGCATATTTTAATTTTCAGGTTGGAGAAGACACTTGAGAATACTGTGGACAGCCAACAAAACAAATGGACAAAAGCAGTAAATCACTTCAAAGTTCTCACTCAAGGCAACAATGACTAGGCTTAAATTACCCTACTTTAAACACTTATGCAAAGACTTCAATCTTCAGAAAAGTCTCTAATGCTAGGAAAGAGCTGCCTCCATCCATGAGATAGATATCTTATACTGGTAGGGTTTTTTTGATTCCTATAATTTGTAAATTTATCCTATTATTTCAATAAATTATTTTTACTGTATGTTTTTGTTTTATTATTTCCTAGAAGGTTCATTATATATAAATATCTTACAAAGCTCTCCTATTCATCTAATACAGTTCCCAAAATTTAAGTCAATTGTATAAAAGTCTTACCAATTATATAAATAAGATTAATCCATTAATGGTAGGATTTATTGATAGGTTATATCCTACAAACCTTTCAACAATCAAAGCTGTATTAATTTGTTAGCATACATTTACTCATGAATAAAAAACAAAATCTAAATAAAAAAGGTTTTGACAAAAATACTTCTTTAAAACCCTCATCTGAATTATGAAAAGTAAAACATTTGGCACACCCAGTCTCCTTTACTTCCTCATCCATTCATAAATACAATAATTCAAACTCACCATTGCCATTGTATAACACCTGTATGGTTTCAAACTCTAAATTAGCATAACTTGGATCTAAGACTTCAGAATAATTTGCCATATCCATGTTCAGAATTGGGTCTGAGATTCTCATTACTGTACATGAATCTGAAAATGGTCCGTTTCTCCAGTACAGAAAATGCAATGAACACTTGTTTTCCCTTGGCCTCAGTGACTGATAATCAAAATATTAACTGTCATTGCATAACATAGAACAATGGGTGGAGTTATGATACTAATTCAGCATTTTTTATTCTACTTCTAGCTTTCCCCTTTTTTTATTATACACCTTTACAAACGTTTACAGGAACAGTCCTCTTTCACAGCATGTAGAACTTTTGTTACGTAGCAGCAACTTCACAATACAACCATAAGAAATGTGAGTGGTATAAATATCTGGGTCCTACCAGGGGTGGGTTCCAACTTACCTCACTGCCGGTTTGCTCCCTCCCGCGCCTCGTGAGCGTGCCTCGTGGGCGCGCCTCATGGGTGCGCCTCGTCGGCATGCCTTATGGGTGCACCTTGTGGGCGCACATGCGCTTCGCGCACGCATTCATGCGCAGTAACAAAAAATCCAAAAAAACAAAACAAAAAAACAAAGCCGAAAAAAAATGGCGACCGCATGCACAGTGCTGGAAGTCAGCTTCTGCGCATGCTCAGAAGGAAAAAATAAATAAAAATTAAAAAAAAGATGGCAGCCCCCACGGACCAGCACCGACCGATCTGGTTCGGTGATGTCATCGTGACGTCACCAGCGGGCCGCTACCGGTTTGGGAGAACCAGTCCGAACTGGGAGGAATCCACCCCTGGGTCCTACTTATGTGGAAATGTACTGTATATGCTTCTGTTACCATGGTTACTCTAGGTTTTACCTAGAAGAGAAAGGAAAGGAGTGTGAGACTTTTCCCTCTCAAAAGAAAAAAAAATTACTCGTTCAAGCAAACTTAGGAGAAAAGGGCTTATTTTAACATTTTCTTTTAAAAAAAAGTAATGGGTATGCTTTGTTGTTAGTACACCCATTCTACAAATATACACTTACTATATGCATCTACAACTAGATCCTGACATCAGAATTCTAGTTTCATGTTCTGTGAGTATTTATCAACATATTACAACACCCAGAAAAGAGTAAAGCAATTCATTACTTGGCAATGTACTTTCTGTAGAACAGTGGTTCTCAACCTTTTTAATGCTGCGACCCCCGCGGCCCCCACCCCGCCACCGTGACGCCCACCCACCTGGATGCCGCCATTTGGGTACCCTCTGCGCATGCGCAAAGCATTCTGTGCATGCGCAGAAGGTAAAAGAACTCAAATGGCGGCGTCCGGGCGGGTGGGCGAAGTCTCCCGCTTCCGTGGCTACCGGCTGTCCGGCGACCCGCAGGCACGGCCGAACTGGGAGCATTTCCAAGATGGCGGGCTAGCGTGCGCAGCGACCCCTGTGAAAAGGTCGTTCGACCCCCAAAGGGGTCGCGACCCACAGGTTGAGAACCGCTGCTGTAGAATATAGTCTCCTTAAAGAGCTGTAAAACTGATTTGTTGCATCTCATTAATAGTTAACATGGTATTCTGAACCTTGTTCAAAGAAAAAAAGAGTCTCAGATATCCGAAGTTGTTAATCAAACAAGTATTAACTATCCAATGAGCATAGAAATATTTTTCAGTCTTTCATTTGTACATTTATTTCATCAAAGGTAATATTGAGTGAGCTACTTATTAAGAGTGCTGGAACTCTTAACCTAAAAGCTTGATTATGGACAAAAATCCCTGCCTAATTTTGAACTGGAATGATTCTGGGCTAAACCAACAAACTCATTACCATCTTGTTCTACACCAAACAAGAAATTGGGACTTATTGAGAAAAAATATGTACAGAATAACAATAATACAATACATAAAATTCTAACTATCCCAGAGTAAGAACTGCAAGAATAACTGCCCTTTCTTGGAAAAATTCTGCATTATACTATCTTTAAAAATGAAGAAATATGCAGTACTTAACAATATTTTGTACTGAAAAAAGAATCTAAACAACTAGTTGGTTGATAAGAATGCTATCAGAAAGCATTCCAACATTATCAGTAAAAGGTCTTTGTGTGCTAATTATCCTGTTTTCTTATTACATTTAATCATGTACATTGATCTAGATATAAAATTGAAAACAAACTAATAAAAATCAAGGTTATTTCTCTGCATACCATCTGAGAAAATCAAATTAAGCAGCAACTGACAGTTCTAAGATTGGCATGTTACAATTTGGCCCTGAGTATCTCTTCCAAAAGGACATTTGTCACCTCCTCACCAAAGGAACACTTTCAGATCAATTAAACCTCCTGACTGAAGAATAGTTAGGTAAGTAGTTGTTCATTAATAATCAGTAATTCAAAACTCGTGCTTGATTATAAACATTTTATATAGATGATTAGATAAGTTTTACAAACATCTTATCCATGAGAAACATACAATTTCATAATAAAGTTTCACTAAGAGAGAGAGGAGAGTTGTTACAGTGGTAATTACAGTTACATGTGTAATTATGGAGCACAATGCTAAAAATCCAGATTGGAGTTGGCATTCCAAAAAGTATACTAAAACCTGATTGAATTGATTCCAATAATTTTCTTAATCAAAGGTCAGTTCTTATATCATGAATAGTCTAAGTCATTGGCAGATCACTTGTACAATATGTTCAGACTCATTGCTAATTCTGAATTTTTTCTTGTTTCTATTTCAGAAAGCCTCACTGAAAGCAATAATTTATTTCTGAGTAGTCCTGTACAATAGTTTTCTCCTACCTAGTAATTTCTAGATTACAACTCCCTGGATTTTCAACATTTCTAGAGACTAATAGGTTGGGGAGATTTGATATACAGGATTGCAGAGAAAAGAAGTCATAACAGAAAATATAGTTTGTCTGGATTATCCTTCTAAATTTGTTGAGTTGGGACTTGGAAAAGCTGCTTGCAGATGCTCTGGTCCTTTTCTGAGAGATAATATCAGAAAGTGGTGGTTAAAGAGTGCAAAATCACAGCCTCTGGTGCCTCTCAGGATTCCAGATGGTCTTTGATGGTATTTAGCACAGGCTGATAAGGCTGAAGACATTAGGTTTCTGAACCAAAGTCATGTTTGATGACAGTAGACAAATAGACAAAAATTTGGTGGCTTACTGGTTAATTCAAAGTCAGATACAAGAAGAAAGTCAGACTGAGTGGATTGAATCACACTCTACTTGAAGACAAAGCCTTGAACATCGATGCTACGATTAGGTTGATGTTCAAAAGGGGGTGGTTGTGCCTTCAAGCTGGGTGTTGATTCCTGGAGACTGCCTGGAGTTTTCTTGGCAAGATTTTGTCACACTGCCTCCTTCCTAGGATTGAGAGAGAATGACAGGCCAAGGTCACCCAGCTGGTTTCATTCCTAAAGTGGGACTAGAACTGATGGTCTTTCAATTTCTAGCTTGTGCCTTAACTGCTACACCAAACTGTCTGTCTTAGCCAGAAATACATTTGCACAGATAAAATTATTGTGCCTTCTGTGTGCTTGTTCTGTTGTGTCTGACTATAATGACACATTGGAGGCCTGTGAAAGGCTCAGTAATAGAACAGACTTCGAAAAGAATCTCAGCTGGTTCAAAATGTGTGATTGATAGCTGGGAGTGATTACTCTCCTGTGATTCCTTGTTAAAACAATTCCACTGCATATTGTTCTATATATGAACACAATGCACAATGCTGCTTAAAAACTATAAATCCCTGTGCAACTGGGAGTCAATATAACAGAGTAACAGAGTTGGAAGGGACCTTGTAGGTCATCTAGTCCAACCCCCTGCTCAAGCAGGAGTCCCTACATCATGTCTGACAAATGGCAGTCCAATTTCCTCTTGAAAGTCTCAAGTGTTGGAGCTCTCACAACCTCCGAAGGCAAGCTGTTCCACTGGTTGATCGCTCTCACTGTCACAAATTTTCTCCTTATTTCCTGGTTGAATCTCTCCTTGGTCAGTTTCCATCCATTATTCCTTGTCTGGCCTTTGGGTGCTTTGGAGAATAGCTTGACGCCCCCCCCC
>QLTV01002256.1:319807-369636 GCA_003457575.1 Thermophis baileyi
TTCTTTTTTTTTTTGTCTGTTGGGTGGGGGGGTTTATTTTTTTGCTATTTTGTTTTTCTTCTGCGCATGCGCAGAAGCCGAGTCCCCAGCACTATGCATGCACTGCCATCTTGTTTTTGGCTTTTCTTTTTTTTTTGAAATTTTTTTGCGAATTTTTGTCACTGCACATGCATGCGTGCGCGTGCACGCGGCGTGGCCACGCAGCACGCAATGCACACGAAGCCACGCGGCACGGGAGGAAGTGAACTGGTGGTGAGGTAAGTTAGGACCCACCCCTATCTATGGGTATAGGTAGCCCACACAGGAAGAAGATTCCTTCATTACTTCTTCTTTTATACAATCAAGGGCATCATATATTTGAAGTTATCTATAACAAGGAAATGTATCAGAATTCTTACAGACTTTTAAAAGGAGTATGTGACCTGGAGCTAAAATGCTAATTTGACACATGCTCATACTGGCTACTTTCTTTATTTTTCATCAGGTAACAAGCTAATCTTTATTCTCCTTGCATTTTTATGTTTTTGTTTTGTTTTAGTCCATGTAGTTCAAAACCGTGTACTACCTAGGTAGTCTTCGACTTACAACAGTTCATTTAGTGATTGTTTGAAGTTACAGCGACACTGAAAAAAGTGATTCATCGCCATTTTTCACACTTATGACTGTTGTGGCATCACATGGTCATGTGATGGTTGCAGTGTTCCAGGGTCATGTGATCACTTTTTGTGACCTTCTGACAAGCAAAGTCAATGGGGAAGCCAGATTCACTTAACAGCCGTGTTACTAACTTAACAACTACAATGACTCACTTGCCAGCAACTGTGGCAAGAAAGGTCATAAAATGGGGCAAAATTCACAAAAATTAGAAACAGAAATTTTCTGTTTTCTGCTCAATTGTGGTCATAAGTTGAAGACTACTTGTCTGTATATGTGGAAACCCAAAAACAATCAAATAAATCTAGGAACTATCATTTCACTTATTTGTTTTATTGCTTTGAATGAAAAGTATTGACTGATCTAATTGTTCAAATAGTTATTTTGTATTTTCATCTTCCTTTATTATTTTTATAAATAATCAAGGCAGCAAATGTACGTGATACTTCTTCCTCTTCCTATTTCTTGGAAGTCTTGGAGTCCCTGGAGGGAGACCTCAAGCACTTTCATTATTGTTCCCTGTCAAAAGTCCCAAATGTGTTGATATAAATAATTCTATTTTAGATTTCATCTTGCTGTCAAACATTTTGTTGTCATCTGAGAATCAAGTACTATATACTGCATTTTAGAATCAAGAGTTGCACAGTGCTCTTAGCTACCTATTATCCTTCTTCACCCAGAACTGTGATTCTGAGATTTAGGGCCCCCAACACTGTTGAACAATCTCCAATCCCAGCAAACATGACTGTTATAGTCCTACATCGGGAGACACCAAAGATAGGGATGTATGTAGCACTAGTAGGTTCTAAAACCCGTTACTACCGGTTCGTGCGGGCACTTGCGCGATGCTTCTGTGCATGCGTAGAAGCTTCTGCACATGCGCAGAAGCATCCCAGGCGGGTAGGCGGAGCGTCCCGTGCGGGTGGGCGGAGGCTCCCGCCACCGGCGCTATCGGTTTTAAGAACCGGGCCGAACCGGGAGCAACCCACCGCTGGTATGTAGTAATAAATGAAGAAATAAGATGCCAAAAATTGTCTTAAATAAATTGTTCTTCATTAGACTAATATTTTTTGCCTATCATGAGCCGAGGTGGCGCAGTGGTTAGAGTGCAGTACTGCAGGCTACTTTAGCTGACTGTTCAGCAGTTCAGCGGTTCAAATCTCACCGGCTCAAGGTTGACTCAGCCTTCCATCCTTCTGAGGTGGGTAAAATGAGGACCCAGATTGTTGGGGGCAATATGCTGACTCTGTGAACCGCTTAGAGAGTGCTGTAAAGCACTGTAAAGCGGTATATAAGTCTAAGTGCTATTGCTATTGCTATCATCCTAGCTCTCCATAAAGCTAATGTTAGGACTCCAATCTACTGAACTGGGATCCATTAAGCCAAAGTAATTCAACAAATTCAAACTGTTTTCTTTCATGTCATTCGATCCTTCCCACTGCAGCAGAAATTATTTCAGTGTCACATCTGTACTACACATCTCTACCACACTAGAGGGTTAGGATCAGAAGGAACATGGACATCTATAAATAATCTAAATCATCATGATTATATTAATAATATGAGTTACATTTTTCAAACTCTATTACTTTTGCCACCATAGCATCCCAGATAGATCACTATTATTCCTATTTTATGCATATGGAACATAGGTAAAAATGTAACAATCAACTTGAAAGGCAGACACTGAATTCATGGCAGAACTTGAACCAAGTTCCCACATCAGATCTGAACTCTATCAAATAAACAAGAACAGGAGAAGTATGATTTTCAAGAAGCATTAAATTCTTGGTAACTGAAATGTAATAACTTATTATTTGAATTTAAAATAAAACATGCATATCAAAGGCACAAACCCTTATTCAATTAGACGGCCATTTACCTTGTGCCAGGAAAACTGCTTTAATTATTATGATGTACTTGTAATTGCAATAATCTTAAAATGGATTCTCTTCTCCAAAGTGAATCCATCTACTTCCTAAAACAAGCTATTGAGCCTCAGTGAAGAAACGTGCTGTTAAAATATATTGTACTCTTGTGCTAAAATGTCACTATGACTGTACTTATGAATAAAATCCAATTTATTCCTTGCAACATTTAATCTTGTGAACATCAGGACTTGGTATGAGCTTGTTTTTGTTCTCTCATCTTTATATTGGCAGTCTTAGTGCTGTTTCTGAATTCTATTTTTGTATTTTTATGGTTTTATTATGGGCTGCACATTGCTTGGTGAATAGCAGTTACTAGGCATCCATTACATTAAATAAAGAAAGAAAATGTGGTAAATCAGGTCCAACAAAATTCTAATGATCTAAGCAAAGCTTCCATTGACCGGGTAGGTTTTTTTTTTTTTTACTTTTATTGCCCTGGAGGAGCTGCACTGAATGCAAAATAGAAAGCTGAAAATTACCAAGATATCATTGGTTTTTTGAAAGCAATGCTGCTAATCCTATCTTTGAAATTTATTTGGGAAATACCAGATATATTTATTTAAAAATTAATGTCAAAAGTAATTCAACACTGCAGCTTTTCATAGTACTCGGATTAAAAATGTCATTACCTTGTCTTTTTAAATAAAAAATAAAAATACTTGATTATAACAACAGTCAGTCTCCCAGTGGGGTCCCTTTTCTGCAATAAAAATCATAGTTGCATAGAGCATAATAAAAACTAGGAATGAACCTGTTTTTAAACTTATCACCCATAATATGGCTTATCAATGCAAGGTAAATTAGTCTCTCCATCATCTGTAGTAAAGAAAAGTGAGATTCTCTGTGGGAACCATTTACTTTCTTGTATATTTCAATGTGTACATTTCCAGAGGTCTTACACACCTAATCTAATAGCCATTAGAAGGGCAATAAAATGGCATAAAGCCAGGAAAATGCACTAAAGTAATCATATCCCAAGTTGTTTATTTAGCTGTGCTTTTTAATGGCAGTCATTGGAACCAGGCAATGCTTGTAGCTAAAGAATATATAACTAATTTTTCCATACCCATCTCAGTCCTCAAAAAAACTGCTATAGTGATGCAGTTAAGTTATTAGCCTAAAAAGACCCAGATTCAAGTCCCCACCAATCTTACCGAGTGACATTTATCCATATCATTCTATCTCAACTCTACCTAGAATGAAAAGGCAAATAGATAAATATATTTCAAGATCCTCTTTTAACACAAAGAATTCTGACTCTCACACATGAACAAACGATTTTCAGTGGCCGGGCTTGAATGTCACTGAAATTTGGTGCTAAAATGCTAAAAATAACCACTGTGCTGTCTCATAACAATTGAAACAAACAAGATGTAAGTGAAATACAGTATTATTTAACAACCAACTTAAGGCCTGGTTATTACTAAATTGCTATCTTTGATAGAACCTACATTTCCTGTCTATTGCTTTGTAGCAATTATTATGAAGTATCAATATAATAAAATTAATTAGCATTGAGAATTAGGGACAAATCAAGTAATACTAGACTTCAATTCTTACAGCAAAGTTTTCCTACTTATTTATTTGTATTTAATATAAATAACGAATATGGCCACTCATCCCACAGAAGTGACTTTGGACAGCATGCAGAAATTAAAAGCCAAATGGTTAAAAACAATAGCCCATAACCCTGAGGGAAATGATACATCCCAATTGTTAACAACAGAGCTTACCTAAATCTATGGATCAGATACCTGAAAAAAAAAGCCAGGTTTTCCAAATCTGTCCAAAGGCTAACAGGGTCAGGATCATTCCCCTTATAATCCATATCCTTCAAAGTCTGCTCCATAGAGTCCCTAATTCTAGAGAGATTTCGAGGATATATTGGAGTAGAGAAGGGCCATTGATGGAAATCACCCCCTTGCTGGAGAAATTACTTAGGCTCTTCAGAAAGACCACAGAATTTACACCACAAAATTGGATCATACTCCACTTTGATACTGTAGGATAAGGAGCCGAGGTGGCGCAGTGGTTAGAGTGCAGCACTGCAGGCTACTTCAGCTGACTGCTAGCTGCAGTTCAGCGGTTCAAATCTCACCAGCTCAAGGTTGACTCAACCTTCCATCCTTCCGAGGTGGGTAAAATGAGGATCCAGATTGTTGGGGGGCAATATGCTGACTCTGTGAACCGCTTAGAGAGGGCTGTAAAGCACTATGAAGCGGTATATAAGTCTAAGTGCTATTGCTATTGCTATTGCTAATACATTAATAATACCCATTATTCCTTTTCTTCGTGCTGCAGGATTATTTATATATACAGCCCTACGTACATAGACATAGAGAAAAAAAATTAAGGTCATCATCCTATTAATGGAATAAGAGCCGGTTTGGTCTAGTGCAGTGATGGCGAACCTTTTTGGCACCGAGTGCCGAAAAGGGAGCATGCGGGTGCGCACGCACTCGTCGGGGACACAACCCGGAAGAGGAGCTGCCCAGTGCGCATGCGCATGCCGGATACTGGAACTTCCGGTTTCCGGCACGTGCATGCGCACCAGGCAGCTCCTCTTCTGGTTTCTGGCGTGCATGCACGCATGACGATCAGCTGGCCGGAGCGCATGCGCACGCAGAAACCGGAAGACCAGCTCTTCCAGTTTCTGGCACTGCCGCGCATGCGAAGGCCAGCTAATCGTCACGCGTGCATGCGCGCCAGAAACCCAGAAGAGCAACGGGCAAGGCCGCGCGTGCCGGGCGACATGGCTCTATGTGCCATTTCGGGCACGCATGCCATAGGTTCGCCATCACGGGTCTAGTGATTGGGCACCAGGCTACAAACCAGGAGACTGTGAGTTCTAGTCCCATTTTAGGCATGAAAGCCAGCTGGATGACTTTGGGCCACGCACATCTCTCTTTGGCCTCAGTCCAACCCAACTCACAGAATTGTTACTGTGTAAGAGGGAGATACGTTAGATATGTTCATTGCCTTGAATTATTTATAAAACCTGATAATGGTAGGATATAAATAAACAAAAGAAATGTTTTAAAGGTGGGAATCTACCAACAGATTCAGTCAGAATATAAATTTTAAAAAGTAATTCTGATCCAATAAGACACTTTAATGTAAGGGGATGAAACATGTATTAGCACCATTTTAATCATAGGAGGAAGTTGCTTCTTTTAAGAACGCTTTTATATTTGCATCTTTTAAGAAATATTTTTATTATTTAAAAAAAAATCAAACTATTTCCTGACTGACAATTTAGTCTGACTAATGAAATTGACTCTTTATTTCACTTATTCATAACTGAATTAAATGTTATAATTCAGGTTTTGGGGGAGGTTAGTGCCATGTTATTAACTAGCAAAGAAATTAATACGTTACTTGTCTCAGAATCAGAGGTGGGTTCCTACCGGTTCTAACTGGTTCTTTAGAACCGTTAGTAAATCGGTGAGGACGTCACGGAGCCGGTTCTGTCGGTGTCTACATGGGAGCCGCCATCTTGGATTTTGCTTCTGCGCATGCGCAGAAGCTAATTTTTGATCGCTGCGGCCAAGCGCGCGCGAGCATGGTGCGACCCTGAGCGAACCGGCAGCAAAAGGATCCAGAACCCACCCCTGCTCAGAATCAAACTCTGCTATTATCTAACCTCATGTTATGCAGACTACTTAGAAGATAAATACATCTGGCTTAGACATTACTAACTAAAGCATATTCTTTTAATTACAATTTGGCTTTAATGTATCAATTCATTAAGGTTTTTTTTAATTGCATTCTATTTACGTTTCTGAATAGACATCCTTTGAAGATGTTGAAGGAAATATGATACAATTTACCATTAAATTAAATTAAAACAACAACAATAATAAACTTATCATTGGATATTAGATCTCTATGAAGAAATACTCCTTTGATTCACTCTTCCAAGCCATGAAGCAGTTAAAAGTAGTCAACTCAACCCAGCTCATAAAGTTCTTTCCAAAAGCTGGTTATTTGCAGATTATTACCAAGCCAAAGCCCCTTTTCTTCTGCTCCTTGAAGCCTCAACATAGATAATATTTTTGCTGTCTATCTCTGTGAAAGCATCTTACAGCCATTTATAAAATGACTCAAAATCACAGAATGGATATGATATAAGAAGAAAAAAACGTATCCTAATAAAAGCAGTTTTTAAAAACTTGTAATAATAGCCTTCATAATCACCATTATCATAAGTGCTTTAATACTGAAAATAATCATCGAAAGAGTTTCCTATCTGACTTTATTGAAGAAATTACATTAAGCTTGCTTGGAAAAAAAAATCTGATCCATATGTTTATAGCCACTGTAAGCTATATAGCTAGTACTGCAGGCTACTTCAACTGACTGTTCAGCAGTTCAGCGGTTCAAATCTCACCGGCTCAAGGTTGACTCAGCCTTCCATCCTTCCGAGGTGGGTAAAATGAGGACCCAGATTGTTGGGGGCAATAGGCTGACTCTGTGAACCGCTTAGAGAGTGCTGTAAAGCACTGTAAAGCGGTATATAAGTCTAAGTGCTATTGCTATTTTATGGCAGAAAAGCAATACATTTTAAGCAAACACTGATAAAGTCTCTATTCTGAGAAATCCCCACCTCTCTTGGAACTGGAAAGTCCCACAACCTGATAAGAGACAATAGTGAACCTTCAAAACAAAGAAACGGGAAAAGGGAGTATTAGAAGAAAAAGCAGCATTCATGGGATGAAATGGTCATGTAAATGCATGCCTCGGTTAACAAAATAGTTCCCAGCAATTAAAATTAATGTTTTAACTAAACTGTACAATCTTCCAATATCAACAGTACTTTCGTTATAGTAATTTTTAGATATTAACTCATACCATAGTAGACAGGGGTGGGTTCTAACTTACCTCGCTGCCGGTTCGCTTCCTCCTGCGCCGCGTGGCCGCGCTGCGTGGCCGCACGCGCACATGCGCAGTCCAATGTTTTTTTAAAAAAAATTAAAAATGCCAAAAACAAGATGGCGACGCATGCGCAGTGCCGGAAACTCGGCTTCTGCGCATGCGCAGAAGAAAAAAAATAAAAAGAAATTTCAAAAAAAAATTCAAAAAAAATTCCAAAAAAGATGGCGGTGCCCACGGACCGGCACCGACCGAACTGGATCGGTGACGTCATCGTGACATCACCAGCGGGTCGCTACCGGTTTGGGAGAACCGGTCCAAACCAGGAGGAACCCACTTCTGATAGTAGAGGATTATCCTTATATTCAGAAAGTTTAAGAAATAATAACAGATACGTAATAATCATTCTGAAGATCTCAAGGAATGTATGAGGCTGATGGGTAGGCCTTGTGAACTGGATCAGGACATACACCACATATACACTGTCACAGATAGACTTACTGAGAGGCATTAGCCTCAGGCACACATTCACCCAAGTGCTTCTGTTAAAGACCAATGTTTTTCTACAGGAATTCACTAGGGGATATGTGTAATGTTAAATCCTTTCTCTTCCCTAGGCCTCAGCAGTTCTGTGATCAGGCCAGCTGGGTGGGAGATGAGTTTTATCCACATGACCCCAGTAATCCTGATAACGATTACAATTCCCCACTGATAATAATTGCAGGAATCAGCAATTTGATCTCCATTACCCAGCAGAGAACGGTTCAGGAAAGCGGGCAGAAAAATATAGATTCAGAACTTTATTTAGGGTAAAATTATCAAGAACATAGGGAAAAAAGTACCTTACACAGGTAGATCCAACTTAGCTTCTGAAGAGAAAGACCAGTCTTTGTTAGCAAGCATGTGACTAATAAATAATGTATTCTTAAGACTTTCAAAAATCCTTTGGAAATCCCTCAGCCAAAACAACAAAATACCCTAGCACTTCACAACTTCTATGAGGCGACGAAATAATAATACAGTGGAAACTAACTTGACTTCCCTTAGAAGAGAAACTGTCATCAAAATGGTTTGTTCCTACATCTCCACCAGATATATCTACCAAGAGAAGAATCTCTCCCAGCATTGCACACTAAGATTACCACTGTAACTGGAAGGAAATCAGATATCAGAGAGACATTTTTCTCTGGATTTCCCTTTTTCTCTTCTTTTTCTTCTTTATGAACAACCCATTTAGATCCTTCTATTATGAACCATGAAGAACAAAAGTATATAAGAAGGTAACTATCCCACAAAGAAGCCTGTGCAGCATTATCTATGTTAGTATAGATAATGTGGTTTAATAAATCCACAACTGTAAACAGTTAAGGGTTCTTCAATACATTTTTCATAATCTGCATGGTCTGTACAACTACTCAAATGAATCATTCCTGGATCCTGGACCATGCCTTCTGATTCCTGAACAACTTCAGTTTTGTAAGCCACCCAAAGTTATTTAAGATGGATTCCCCATCAATTTTCTAAATAAACAACATAATTATGATAAACCAAACAATTAATAAAGATGAATATTGCTATTGCTATATGAGCCGAGGTGGCGCAGTAGTTAGAGTGCAGCACTGCAGGCTACTTCAGCTGACTGCTAGCTGCAATTCAGCGGTTCAAATCTCACCGGCTCAAGGTTGACTCAGCCTTCCATCCTTCTGAGGTGGGTAAAATGAGGACCCAGATTGTTGGGGGCAATATGCTAACTCTGTAAACCGCTTAGAGAGGGCTGTAAAGCACTATGAAGTGGTATATAAGTCTAAGTGCTATTGCTATTGCTATGTATACATGTATTTATATGCTGGTGCTCTTTTGTAACCTGTTGCTTTATAAACATATGTTTCTGAAGATTTAAAATATAATGGATGGATGAATAAACACTATCATACCAGTCAATTTGCCCCCTCAACTTTGTCCCTTGACAGGAGAAAGCTGAAGCAATGTCTGTGTCTCTTTAAAGCCAGAGAGTCCACCAGATCTCCAAATCATTTCTGAATTTTCCAAAGTAATTCAGAGGCACCTAATTTGATTTGACACTTTGAATTGGTTCAAAAGTTTATTTGAAGAAATGACTTGGTCAAATCCTTTGAATCAAATCACTCACTTGTGGCTTTGCATATTCCTAATAGCAAATGTGAAAATGATGAGAAAACAAAATCTGTTAACACCGCTACTGAAATTTATAGCAATATGCTCTACATAAGTGCAGATTCATGCACTGCATCAGTTTTGAGGTCTATGAAATAGGAGGAAAGTGAAAAAAAATGTAGACTTCACAGTCTACAACTTTGCTATACTGTGCTCAGTGAAAGCTGGGAATAATAGAGTTTATTCATTCATATAAACCTTTTATATTCATGGAGCAGTTGATCTATGCAGGAAAAGCTATTTCCAGGTACAAATTCCCTATCGCTGGAGTAAGCGACACAGTGATATGATGTAGAAATTATACAGAATAATAAAAACGCTGACAAATAGCATATTTATCAATATTTAAGCCACCCTTCTCCAACTGTTTGCCCCATTTCATCAGACAATGAAATAGCTGCAACAGTTATGTAGGGGGGAACAGATTTCATTCATTTATGTTTATAATATATAACTATATGTTTATAATCTATAAGCATATTAACAAAAACTGTAACTCAAGATTCATAAACACCTACATATACAATCCTTCTCATTTCTCTGCAAACCTAGTTATTTTATGTACTTCAACAACCAAGCTACTCTACCTTGTCATTTCAATTTTCACATATTTTCTGTTCGTACATGATTCAACGAAATCTCATCTCTGCAGCCCACTGCCAAAAGCTCTGCCTGGAACAAAGCTCTTTCTAAAATTCAATCTCAAACAAAATTAAAAGGGGATGGGGGGTGAGAAAAGAGAAAGAAAAAGGGGGAGAAAAAAAATCACATATGAGAATGCCAACCACAACCAATCTTATAAGTCCCATTCTCGCAAGTTCTGCAAATTCTTTTTGATTCATCAACAAACCTGAGCTTCAGGGAGTATGCAGCTGTTTTTGCTATTGCAGAGGGAATGGCAACAAAAGGATTAAATAAAATGAGATCTCCTACAAATGCAGTAGATTGTTAATACCAATTGCTAGCTCAGCACCCAGGTAATACAATGTGGAAAGAACTGAAATACACAAGCTATGAGCTGGATCTAGACAGGAGGCTGAATCCTAAATGAGACTGAAACAACCTTAAACTAACTGGACCTAGGCTGCTTCCTAATCTTTTTAATTTCATGATCAATGTGACTTATATTTGACAGGGGGCTTCAGAGTTCTCGATTATGTTGAAACTAATTAGCACAATCTACAGATGGACTAACACCATGCCAACAATGCAAGTATTTTCTTGGCCTCCAGGAGGCTCGGTTACAGCATAATTCAACCTTTTATTGCAATAACCCACTCACTCACTCTGTTCAGCTCTTTTGGCACGATCTTGGCCATCAGGGCAATTGTTACAGCAGATATGACTGGCAAATATTTACAAGCAACCAACGAAAAATATTTCCTTCTGCCAGGAAGACTTTCTAAATTCCATCCTAGAAAATTCTAGGAGTTATACTTAGACCGAACCTACTAAGTCAAGAAGTTTACCTGAAGACCCAATGATTTCAGCAAATTTGTTTGACGCGGAACGAATCTGGAGTTGTCCTCATAACTTTTGCCTTGCAACAACCTATTTCCCAGAATATGTAAACATCTGTCTCCATGTAGAACAAACCCATCCCTTCGTCTAGCAGGTCTAATATGGTACCCGCATTTTCAAAATGCTAATCACTCGATCTACTGTTCTGCCACTTTAAACAGAGAGAGATACAAAGCATACGGCATACTCACATACCTTTGTGTTTCATTAAAATTATTTGAAAAATAATAAAACATATACAGCTACAATTACATGAGACACAGACATATCACTGATGCATTCTCTAACACAATATCAGCCTTCCTCCATTCCAGAATATTGTGTTCTTATAAAACTAAAGTCTTCAAAGCACTTCCCACACAGATAGGGGAAACACTTTTGTCGATGGATTAAAAAAAAAAGTGCTTTCTTGAGGTTTCCTGAAGAATTCCCAAATGGTAGAACAAACTTGCTATATATAACAAAATCCACTTATTAGCTTTAAAAAACAATTACAACCTGTCCCTGATAAATATAGTTCTCTACTTATGACCACAATTGAGCCCAAAATTTCTGTTACTAAGCAAGGTATTTGTTAAGTGAGTTTTGCTCCATTTTATGACCTTTCTTGCCACAGTTGTTAAGTGAATCACTACAGTTGTTCAGTTAGTAACACGATTGTTAAGTGAATCTGGCTTCCCCATTGACTTTGCTTGTCAGAAGTTTGCAGAAGGTGATCATGTGACCTTGGGACGCTGCAACCATCATAAATATGAGTCAATTGCCAAGTATCTGAATTTTGATCACATGACCATGGGGATGCTGCAATGGTTGTAAGGGTGACAAATAGTCATGTCATTTTTTTAGTGGCGTTATAACTTCAAATGGTCACTAAATGAACTGTTGTAAGTTAAGGACTACTGTATAGTGCAGTGTTGGTGAACCTTTTTGGCACCGAGTGCCGAAATGGGAGCACGCGCGTGCCGGAAACCAGAAGAGCAGCCGAGATGATCTTCCGGTTTCCGGCATGCGCATGCGCACCGGCCAGCTGGTCTTCATGCATGCATGCACACCAGAAACCAGAAGACCAGGTGGCTGGTGCACATGTGCGTGCCGGAAACCAGAAGATCATCTTCCTGGCGCACGCATGCATACTGGGCGGCTGCTCTTCCGGTTTCTGGTGCTCCTGCACCCGTGAAGACACTGGCCGGTGTGCCAGAACCTGGAAGAGAAACAGGTGACAGCTCGCATGCCCGGAGAGATGGCTCTGTGTGCCACTTCTGGCACGTGTGCCATAGGTTCGCCATCACGGGTATAGTGTTTTTAGGAGCTTTAAACTACACCTCCCCTGGCTTGTACTCATATTCATGCTGGTGGGACATGATGGGAACTGTAGTCAAAGGGATCTAGAAGATGGCAGGTTAGAATGAGGAATATTTTCTTCAACCACATCAAATAAACATGGCTGGGCAACTGGGGAAAAAATAGATTGAGCACCTATTGAATCCACAATAAGATAATGAACCAGCTAATTATACAAAAGAATTTGGGGCACTTGACAAAATATTATCAAAAGAACTTAGTATAGAATGTTGCTTCTCTGGGGGTTTTTTGCGGGGCATGGGATTATTTCTGCCATTTCAGGGCTGGAACGGTGGACTTTTTCAACAGAAATGCATGCATGATTCAAAGCAAGCTGCTTTCCATCTATAAGCAGCTTTTCCAAAACTGGTCTATTACATTGCCCCTGTTGTGGTTCGCCAGCAGCCTGCGGAGCTGGCAGCAGAGTCGGACAGCAAGGAGGCTGGGGAGGAACATGGGCCAGGCCTGGAGTCTGGAGAAGGCTCGGTGTCAGAGGCAGAGATGCAGCCCGGGCCATCTGGGAGGTCTGTGCTGACTCCAGAGCCTCCAGAGGCTGACATGAGCGAGGCAGAGGAACAGGGGGAGCCTGTTCCCAATGCGCGCATGCACAGAGCTGCCAGAAGGCAAGAACAGTTATGGATGAAAAGAGCTACTCGGGAGTAAGGCTTGGAGATGATTGGCCCCTCCCATAGGACATAAAAGAGGAGCACGTGGTTCAATTTTGGTCAGTGTAATGGAGAAAACGGATGTGCTCATTGCAGGAAACAACTTGGTTCAATTCTGGTCAGCATCTCGGTTCTGACTCCGTGCTCTGTTTGGCCTTGCAAAGCTACTTGCCAATTAGGCCTTTGGCAGCATGTCAAGAGAGATAAAGGTTGGTGCTTATCAGCCTTCTTCCGAAAGACTGTGGCAGACTTCTGTCAGACTAATTAACATTGTTTGGGACTTATTACGGCTGTGAATGAACATAATTTACAGCCATTGAAATAAAAAGAGGTTTTTTGGGACTACGTTTGTGTTTTATGATTTATCAGGAAGCCTAGGTCAGAACAGCCCCATAACACCCTTAACTCTGCACTTCTGGGTGCTTTAACTGCAGAGTTTGCGAACTGTATGCAGCTATGCCTGAACTGCACCACTGGGGAAGGCTGCAGGGCTCATAATGGTTCATCTGGGTACTTTTAGACACATTATTCAAAGCCTTCTAGGGAAGGCTGTAGTGCTAGGACAAGGAAAAAGAAAAGGACAAGCACTAGGGGGTGGACTCAATGACAATGGCAATGGCTGCTCCATTGGATGACTAGAAGGACCACTTGAGAGACAGATCATCACAGAAAAAAATGTATCTGTGTGGTTGCTAAGATTTTATATGATTGTGATAGCACATGATCAATTCATAGGAACAATTATACTATCTCTTAATAAAGCTAACCTACTCAAATTCTATCAGTCTTTTTATTCCCGTGTTCAATAAATAAACAAATGTCTGAAATTATTTTTTATCCAACTTAATTATATGTCAATAATCTGGGAGAAGCAGAGGGAAAAGTTTCACATAAAATGCTAATCATCACTTGATTCTTAATAGGATGCACTTTCTTGGAATTTTCAATAAACTCACTAGAAATGTGCAAAGATGTTCTTGTATTATTAAGTTATTAAGTTGTACTATGAATTATTTTATAGTAGACAGACATTTCTGCATAAGCTCACTTCTCATGCTCAAAAGTGCATATAATTGTTTTGAAATTACTGCAATTACTCATATAGATAATATGAGAAGGGAAAAATTTAAATGGGTTTTTAGTTTCTACTAATACAATTTACTCATTGTAAATAAGGAAGAAGATATACCATCAAGTCATCCATCAGTTGTTTGCAAACCAGCAGGAAAAGCTTTCTGGACCACAATGCAAAAACCTCTGATCTATTTATTCTGTAAATGCAGGTGTCTAGAGACCACTGGGCACGTACAGAGTTATCAAGACGCTCTGTGACGGGAAAAATAAAAATAAACATACTAATGACACTATATAACAGTATGTGGGTAAGGCATTTTAGCTTTAAATTACATTACTAATGAGGTATATAAAGTGGCTCTAAATGGATTTAGGTCAAGCTGTAAGGCTGACCTTTAGCAGCTTATTGATTTTCAACAGTGATCTAGAATGTCATATACCAATAACAGAATTAAATGCTTCTCGTCAGTGAGGGGAGATCGTCAATGGCCTATCTCATCTCACACATCAGCCCTCCATCCAGGTACTGATAGATTTAGATTCTTTAAAAATATAACACACATAATTCTTTAGCCACATTAGAAAAAAAATACATCAGGGCTAGTCATAAATAAACAGGCAGATTCTTGGAAGAAATCAATGTTGGACAACTTCATTTAGAAGGTGCAAAAATAAAAAAAACAAGTTAGTGCTGAAGAATGAGACATGTGTTGGAAGCTATGGGATAATTTTGTATTATAAACTGTTCCTTGAAGAACATGAATGATGCTGGATTTGAATATGTAATGCAACCATTTGGGGACATCAACATGAACACATCCAAACCCTATTGCTCACAGGCATGAAGAGTTGCAGATCAATGAATCTAACTAACCCAGATCACTGACCCAGTATTTCTCAACCTTGGCTATTTTAAGACATGTGGACTCAACTCCTGGAATTCCCAGCCTTACTTCCTCCTTGCTCTATGTTGGGTATCCAGAGGTAACTAGGCAAAAGGCAAGGGTTTAAAAAGTCAAGATGGCAGCTATAACAGTGTGATTGATCCACCTATCACAACGGCCACACTGACTTTTTTTTAACCACACCTTACAGATACCTCTAGTTATGGATTTTACCTCAACATGCTACTGTACAATTCTCCAAAATGTATTTAGCCACATCATGGGCAGCAGTAGTAAACAGTCTTCTGCTATCCATTATTATTGTGAAGGAAAGCCTGTGCAAAGCAGCACTTATTTGAGAAAGTTGTGTAAATATAATATGCATAAAGTGTGCTTCTATAAGAAAAAAGTAGATTGCAGGTATTTAGGCAAGTTGCATAGGAAAAACTTATTATGCAAAGTTATGCGCAAAAGCCATATATCAAAACCTGCAGATACCCCCAAACTCTTGATGCTATGACAGATTCACTGAAAAACTGAATGAAATAGTATGAAACATTAGCACTACATATAGCACTCAGACTCAGTACATTTATTTCTACATCCCTATCCAAAGTAGAGCCTGTCCAAAAAGTTATGCCTAGTTCAGTGTTTCTCAGTGTTTTGGCAACTTTAAGTTGCATTGAGATCAACTCCCAGAATTCCCTAGTCAGCCAATTCTGGAAGTTGAAATCCACACATCTTAAAGTTGCCTAGTTTGAGAAACACTGATCTAGTTGATACATAAAGCTCCCCAGCAAAAATGAATCTACCTTCATCTTCCAAGAAAACTAGCTTCATTGCTGAAGTGGTGTAACTGTTTCCTAAAGGTTAACTGAAATTTACTTTTTTCTTAACAAGGTCATTAACATCTAGACTAAATCTATTGAGTTTCTTCATGAATAGGTGCTATACTATACTATGCTCTCCTCCAAGTTTCTTTTGTATGTTTTATCCTCCTTGAAGTACAGCATCCAGAACCAGATCTGGAGATGAGGTTAGGTACCACAGGAAGAAATATTGCTATTTAATATAATATCTAACAAAATGAAATTCAATGTAGAGAAAAGTAAAGTGTTACACGTAGGCAAGAAAAACCAAAAGTACACATATAGACCAGGCTTAATAGCAGTAACTGTGAGAGGGATCTTGGAGTCTTAGTGGACAACCAGTTAAATATGAACCAGTAGTGTGCGGTGGCAGCCAAAAAAGCCAATGCAAACTTAAGTTGCATTAACAGAGGGATACAATATAGATCAAGTGAGATACTAACACCACTCTATAAAGTCTTAGTAAGACCACACCTAGAATACTGCATCCAGTTTTGGTCACCACACTATAAAAAGATGTTGAGACTCTAGAAAAAGTGCAGAGAAGAGCCACCAGGATGATTAGGGACTGGAGACTAAAACATATGAAGAATGGTTACAGGAACTGGGCATGGCTAGTGTAGTGAAGAGAAGGACCAGGGGAGACATGATAGCAGTGTTCCAATATTTGAGTGGCTGCCACAGAGAGGAAGGGGTCAAGCTATTTTCCAAGGCTCCTGAAGGCCAGACAAGGAATAATGAATGGAAATTGATCAAGGAGAGATTCAACCTAGAAATAAGGAGAAATTTTCTGACAGTGAGAACAATCAACCAATGGAACAGCTTGCCTTCGGACGTTGTTGGAGCTTCATCACTGGACACTTTCAAGAAGAGATTGGACTTCCATCTGTCAGAAATGGTGTAGGGTCTCCTGCTTGGGCAAGGGGTTGGACTAGACGACCTACAAAGTCCCTTCCAACTCTGTTAATCTGATGTTAGATCTGATGAAATACAGCATCCAGAACCAGATCTGGAAATGAGGCTAGGTACCACAGGAAGAAATATTATTGACCAAGTCTAGTTACTGGCAACTCTATTTTATTAACCCAGCCTGCTTTCTGTACACTTGATAAGTTTAGAAAGGAAAATCAAGGCATACCCATCACTTTGATTATTATAGCATAAAGTCAGATGGGCCCACATTGGCCATTAAATCTGACCTTCTGCTCAATGCAGGAATCCAAATTTAAGCTTCCCTTGCAAATGTCTATTCAGATTTTGCTAGAACATATCCCACTAATGAGGCAGGGGAGTCAACTGTCAAGCTGCTTTTACTATTAGAAAGTTTTCCTTAATTTATTATCATGATTCCATGACCTGTACTCTGGAATGAGGGGTTTGTCTAATTGAAGAGTAGCCATATATATTCCCTCATTTGTCCTTCATCAAGGAAAGAAATGAAACGCTACCAATCAAACATCATGAGACGAATTGCTATAATGTTTCATACACAAGGCTTCCCAGTTGGCTCCTACAATCAAGATGCCTTGTAAAGTGCACGTCTTGTGATATCCCAGTTGAAATCGGAATGTTATTTACAGTATTCAAAATGTTAAATCATCTCACTGATATATACTTAAATTGTTTATCTGGAACAATCTAATAAGTTTCACTTTCAGAGCTCTTAGAACATGTGTCTGTGTGCTGACCTGCACGCTCCTGTGGTAAAGTAGAGAGTAGTTTCACTCCTATACTAAGCGCTGGACTGAAGTGCAAATAAGAGTAACAGCATTCCTGTTTGCTTGGCATATAATCAGCCAGAACAATAGGACAAATTAGCATAAACAAGAAGTCTATTTTCTCAGCCAATCTTCCAAAATATTCAGTAAAACAAGATTGCAAAATTCAGTCTCAGTAACTTTATTTGCATTAAAGTCTCAATTAAAAAAACCAGATCAAGGAAAGAAGGAAAATAGATAATTTCAAGAGGGTTTCTGTGTCCCTCTTAAGGCAAAATCATGACAAAGAAGCTTTTCATTCACAATGGATGGATAGTTCCAGTAAGCTTTCTACGGTAATATTTTCCCACTAAAAGAGCTCAAGGATTCCAAAGAGAGAGCAATTGCTAGGCAGCAGCAGAATTAATCTATTAGATCAAAAGAAAACATTAAAATTATATGATAAAAATACCCAATTTTTGATGTGTTGGAAACATTTGGAATGTTGAGATGATATTTTGAGTGTTTTCTCAGAAGATCTGCTCTGGCCTTGTTTATTCATAGAATGGCTGTCATAATCATTTAATCATAATCATAATCATGCAAGCCTCAATTTATTAGTATGCTCCCTGTCACAGCTTTTAGCCCCTCTTTTTTATCTCCTACTCATCTTGGCCTTTTTTCTTCACACCTCTAAACTTAATTTCAGACTTTCGTCATTTTATTTTCTAAAATAAAATTAATAAGAAAGTGGGGGCTGTGAAACTTTGCAACGTATATATTTCCCACTTTCAAATATATGTGTATGTGAGAGACAGAGAGGTAGAGGAGGAAACTTGGTGGAAAAAGTTTGTGGGCCCCTTGGCACATACATTAGGAGTCGTCAAATTTTAGACTGTCAAAAAGGTAGAATCCAAACCTAAGGAAAAATCAGAAGAGCAAACCTATAGCCATGAAAGTAAAGTAAAATGTTTTTAATTTTTTGTAGAATTGAAACATTCCAAAACTGGCCAATAAGGCAATATAAATGGATCCAAAACCTAGAGATAAACTTCATCTATTTTGTTCCATTACATTTATCATCAACTTATTAACAGTAGAATGGCAGGCAGATATATTTTCAACAACAAAAAACCTTCTGTATTATTTATATTTACAGAAAAACAGTCTAAAGAAATTATACACACATACCTACATATCCATATCTGTCAGGAACAATTTGAAGATACCAAACCAAATCATAAGCCATTTTTCACAATTAGCATACAAGTGGAATATTTGGGAAGAATGAGAACTAGCTAGTTGGTTACTGCCATGGAAATAAAGCAGGACAAAGTGGACTACTTGTCCCTCAAAAGCTTCTGGCTGTTAGTGCTGAAGGTTCTGAAATGATGGTTCACATGATGGGCTAAAAATACTTGTGATCCGTCCTAAGATCCTAAGACACAGAGGGCCAGTCTAAAGTTCCTTTTACTCTTGCTCCTCAGAAGTTACAAAGGGCAGGCAGCTAGCTCATAGTATTTTAAAATCTCAAGGGCTGCCATGTCATGTTGTGAAGTAAATCTCATACAATTCATCACCCAAGTTGGAGGAAAATAGTTTGAAGCTCAAAAATAATGAATTCTGTCATTTCCAATAGAAGTGTGAAGGGAGAATTATGAATGAACCTTTTAAAAATACGTGTGTGCAGGGAGATTGCCCTTCTACGAAATGAAAGCAGCACGCTTGTGTTTAAATGGCCCAATCCTGAATCCGAGACCTTTCGCTTTCAATTAACTTAAATTGACAATTGGAAAAGGGTTGAAAATGTAGCCTGGCTCTTTCAGTTTGATAGATTTCAGCTTTGACATTATATGTGTTATTCCAACCTGAATTTAACTTAAAAAAAAAAAAGGAAGAAAGAAAATGTAAAGTGAAAACCTGATTCAATTGCAGTGATTGAATTATATTTTAAAATATCTACAAAATACCTAAAAATTTAGCACACTTGTGTTTTGCTTTTGATGTATCCACCTGTCAATTATGGCAGTTATGTTATCATATCAGAATTTCACAATAATAATGCATTCATGACCCAACCTTGAGAATATTTACTTAGATTTGTGTACTACAAAGTTCATTATGGACATCTGGTGTTCATCAAATTGAACTTTAAGTTTTAATATAAAATATAACACAAATAAAATGAGAATACTATGTGCTCCTTTGCTTAAAGTATGGCATTTTATGTTACAGTCAGTGATAATGTTCTAGGAGAATTCACCTATCAGCCAAACAATAACTATCCTTTCATCCTGTAGGGTTCTGCATAAGCACTGGAATAAAGTAGCTATCAGAACAATAAATCAGGTAGCAACAAGAATTGGCTTCACATAACAGATACTGGATATGCAACCCTGCTTTTACTTCATGCTTAACATCACTGTAATAGGGAATTTATTTTACCTGTTTTTTCAGCTTAGTTGCGATGCAAGGACAGGTTCTCATACAGGGTTCACTTAAACAAGATGTCAGAAAGAAATTAATCATCATTTAAAACGGCAAACCTACCTGTAAAATTACCATTAATACTACTAAAAAATAAAGTTAAGAGTTCAATGAGCCAAAGCATTGTGAAGCAAGCCACTCAGCATCCAAAGCCTACCTTTCAATTGCTATTATGTGACCGGACAAATCACATTCTATGCTGCTCTCAGGTCCAAAGTTGTAATCTTAGACTGACCTAAATTTCATGTTATAGACTGGAGTTTAAATTATTAGTAATATATCTGGAGAGAGAGTGTGTGAAATAGAGAGAGAGAGATGTCTAACTGAGTGAACCAATAGATACTGTATACATAGATTTTCAATAGATTCCTGACAAATCCCTCAATAAAGACTCTGAGCAAATTTAGCTGCCATGGCCTAACCCTAGATTGTCAACCGCTGTCATCTTCTTTCTCACAGACTAAGTTGGAATCACACAAAAATTTAAAAATTTCTGATCAATTGTTTAGCAATGTAAGCTTACCAATGATAATTGGGACTGCATTGGTGCAGCTGCACCAAATTACAATGGCAGATCCAGCAGTCCCAGTTGCCATTGATAGGCAAATCCAATGTGGTCACCCAGTTTCTCCATTGACTCTGCTTTTCAGAAGCCAGCAATGAAGGTTGCAGATGGCAATCATATGATCAGGCTTATGCTGTGATGCCATAATAGCAGGCTGGTTGCCAAGCTCTTGAATCATGATCATGTGATGGACACAACTATTAAGACCTGTCTTAAATCCCCCTTATTCAGCACCCGTGATAACTTGGAATGCTCGCTGAACAAGTAGACATTAAGTGAGGACTAGCTGTACTGTAGAAAAATCCAAGAACTATGAAAAAATTCCAGCTTGCTGTTTCTCAAGTACAAGTTCTATTTATAATGAAATCCAAGTTCAAATTTCTGCATATTTTCTCTTGCTTCAGCTATGAAATGGGCTGAGCTGCCTTTCCTTTTGATGGGAAGTTTTTTCCCTGTCATCTGTCTTTAGTTGTGGTATTAGCAGAATCTTATATCAGGTTATTTTCCTCTATGTAAAAATTAACTGCCACACCTGCTAATAGAACAAGAAATGGGAATAAACAGATAATTCTCATGTTGGTGAGTTATGCAAGATGGAAGGCTGAGTCCAAGTGTTTTTAACTTGCATACTTGCAACCTGGAATTAGAGCTGAGCCCTGAAGTGACCGTATTTGCATATGGTACCAAACCATTCAAAGTGGAAAAATAAAAGAGGAATTGTGCAGAGACCCAAAAAGATCTCTCCTAGTGAGTAGACTTTTAAATGGCAAATATAATCTCTGTTAGCATAAAAATTGCAGATTTTGCCTATACATTAATGAGATGGGATCCTTGAGTCAGGGTGGACATCTCACTGAAAATGTCAACCAATGTGCAGCTCTTGTAGAAATCAATGCTTAGAATCATTAGAAA
The DNA here is from genome assembly GCA_003457575.1 of Thermophis baileyi. NCBI lineage: Eukaryota > Metazoa > Chordata > Lepidosauria > Squamata > Dipsadidae > Thermophis > Thermophis baileyi. The sequence continues at coordinate 341,473 of QLTV01002256.1, forward strand.
AGAAACTAAAAAACAGGCTCACTGATACAATAATGTTCTTTACAACTCTGTAGTGAGTACACACTTGACCTGGGTACAAATTCAGTTACCACATCAGAAAAAGAAAAGGAGCAAAAATAGACAAAAATAAGGGATAGCGTGGCTTCTTTATTTATTTTTTTAAAAAAAACTTCGGCAACTGGAGTTGTTCTGTTTGGAACAAAGGAAGGTAAAGGGAAACGTGACAAAAGTGCTGTATTTAAAATCACATACAGGTTATAAATATACAAAGATAAAGAATTTTCTCTTCCTCTCTTACAATATTACAATTCTGAGTCATTCTCTACACTGCCATTATTTTTCACCAAGTACATATTCATTGCTAGTAGCTATGTTAACAGCAACCAGTTTGCATGGTTTTAAAGGGAGACTGGATATATATTCATTGATATCCAAACTATCAATGGCCCCTAAAATTAATGGTGACTTACTGTGTTTTGAATTCTTGACCCTATCACTTCTTCTTTTACTGTACATACTTCTTAAGTACTTTTATGTATCCCATTTCTGCTACATTCAACTTACTTTCTGCTTCTCTTTACCCAAACTCTTAACTACATATAACAAAGTAAGCAAAATAACACTTAAACACAGTAACTTTCACTTTCAATAAACATTCATCCCTTACAAAAGATTACATTTTTTTATTTTGTAAAATGTTTCCATCGTTTTCCCATCTTTAATAAACATTGAACTAAGGTCTGCATGTTTTTCTGTTTGCTGTTGTTGTTTTATTATTATTATTATTTACATCTAACCTACAATCCTTCATTCCATTTTTCCTGCCAGCACAACTACCTTGGTCTTTCACATATTAATTTTCAGATCCTTACTCGTTGTTATGTCATCTAATCTCACTGCAAATCATTTGGGTTCTTAATCAACACCACAAAATTGTCTACATAAAAAAAGTATGCATATTTTTGCATTTCCAACTAATGTATCTAATGTCATCACAAGCATTCTTTACAATTTTTCTATAAATACATTAAACAACTAAGTGATATCACACATGCCTGTCTTTTTACCTTATCGGTGTTTTCACTAAGTATTCCATTTATCCTCACATGTTTTACTTCCATCATATATTATTCTCATTGCCTTCGGCAACCAATTTGCAAACCCCTATTATTTTTGCATTCAATTGGTTACCTTTGTAGAAGAGAAATATTCTTCCAATCAACAGGCACAAATTTAGTTTTATTTAGAAACATGTTAAACAAACCACAGTTACTCTATAAGGAAATCACATCAATGAATTAGCATTTCTCCAGTTACATCAATGTATCTTGAACCTTACTTTTTAATATTTTCAGATCAAATCTGACTTCTTTTTTGTATTGTTTATGAACACATGAGCATTTATGGCATGTCACTCAACATCTCACTGTCATTCCCTTGCCAAGCTTTCCTTGAATCTATTTTCTAGTAATGTTGTCTGAATGTAATTCAATTAAAAATGGGAACACAGTGAATACAACCTATATACTCTATACATCTAATCCATAGATTAGGATTTGTAATGAAAGTATGCAACAATACAATGCATTTTTAGAAATACTAAATGCTTCACAACTCTTTCTGGACCTTCAAAAACACTAGTCAGAACATGAGAAAGCAACAGATTCTCAGCATAATGTTTAGTATATAGCTTTAATATAATTGTTACAAAATTCCTCTCATTCCAAGTAACCTTATGAATTTTAGTTGGATGCAAAACTATTGAATTGACTAGGATTTAGAATTAGATACTCTGGTGGTATTTGAATACACATTTACCTGGGAGTAAATGCACTGGGATAAAAATTTGCACCAATTCCTCTATAGGCAAGGACTACAATGCTGTGCAGAATTAAGAGAGGCAACATTTCCTGGAAGTCAGGAAAAATGTTTGGTGCAAACATTCTAAGGCTTGCCTGCATTTCTTTTCTTAAAAAGGAATACAAAACCCCCAGCCCTAGTTTGCAAACCCCAAAGCCCTCTGAGATCCTGATGCCAAAATTCAGCAGCAATGTGACCAATTTGGGATAGAAAAAAATTTAGTGGAAAAAACATCATAAATAAGGATGGAAAGAAGGCACAAAATCTCTGTAGCAGAAAAAAATCTTACCTCCTCTGCATTAATCCATGCTGGGTTTTCTTTCAACTGTTTCCTATACTGTATAGTCTAGTTCGCACAACATGTTAAGCTACAGTTTTTATAAGCAAGCTTTATTGATTACAGCATCATTTCTAGAATTCAGATTTCAAAAACTATATTTAAAAAAAAAACAGTGCTGGGTTTGCACATTACATTTAGCCAGACCCAAAGAAATCATATGCATACATTTATTTATTTATTTGGTTCAGTATTCAGTATTAAACTGCAACTCCAGTCTTTAAAATGTCTACTTTCTAAAACTACCAGACCTGGGTTGAGAATCATAAAAAATCCAGATGACCACCAGATGGTAGCAATGGGTCAGTGGTTTGTTTGTTTATTTCCCTGCTACCATATAGCTTTTGTCCAGAAACCTCCCATCTACTATTATCTACTAAGACAGATAATAAAAAAAGCCTTCCTTGATAGCAGAGGTGGGTTCCTCCCGGTTCACACCGGTTCTATAGGACCGGTAGCAAACCGCTGGTGATGTCACGGAGCCGGTTCTGTCGGTGCCGGTCCATGGATGCCGCCATCTTTTTTTTTTTTATTTATGTTTTTTTTTTTTGGTTTTTGGGGGGGGGATTTTTTGCTAATTTTTTTTTCTTCTGCACATGTGCAGAAGCTGAGTCCCCGGCACTGCACATGTGCCGCCATCTTGTTTTCATCTCTCTTTTTTGGAATTTTTTTGCGAATTTTCATCACTGCGCATGCACATGCGCGCGGTGTGCAATGCGCACGCAGCCATGCGGCGTGGGAGGAAGCAAACCGGCGGCGAGGTAAGTTAGAACCCACCTCTGCTTGATAGGGAAATAAAACCTGAACACTTCTTAAATATAAAATTATATTTGCATAGCTAGATAGAAGGGAAAAGGAAGCCCTGTTAGAAAACAGAAAGTCCCAATTAAAATTATACATATGCCAGTGTAACATCATCTATTGGTTGCTCTGAAAATCAACAGAAACTTCCCTTTATCTTAGGAATTCTGTTTCAGGAATCCTTGAGTAAAAAATAAAGCAAGAAAAAAGACTTTTTTTAAAAAAGAAGTTTTCTGAGTGAGCTTCTTGAACAGCAGCTATGAAATTACAGCAGTATGGTATGTTATTACTGCCTCTCAAGAATTCAGCACACTTCTAAATGTAATGCAACCCTGTGAAATAAACCATTATCATCTTCCATACTAAAGAATGGAGAACAGAGGCTTCAAGATAATGGTTTGCCTAAGTCCACCTGGGTACCTCAGTAAAGAAGCAAAATGTGAACTGCTTAAATTCATAGTTAAACCATCCATCCTATGCTCCAATGTAAGGAACATCTTTTTTTGTGGCACTAAAGCTCTATTTAAAACAGTTTTTTTTTCATTGTACTGAACCAGGAAACTCCAAAACTGTAGCCTAAGTCTAAAAAAGATTTAATATGGTTTAAAAATAAAGACCAAATCCCAAAATCTAGATGCTCCAAAAACCATAACCCATTTTACCCTCACATGTTCTGCACCATAATTCTGTTCCCCTCCATCCACTAAAACCTGTTGAATCTCTGCTATACCCACTTGGTAATAAATCAGATTAAATTCTCTGGAATTTGCTCATTTCCCAACATTGTACTTAGACTCTTCAATCAAATGCCACCTTACTACATGGAAATAAATCCCTCTCAATGCAACTGAGCTTATTTCTATAGGCGATACACTGAAGGTAATCCGCAGAACAAAACAAAACAGGATAATGGTTTAAATATACTTGAAGAATCCAGAAGAAATTCAGTACTACTGTCCAGGGTGCTATTCCTACTAATGCTAGTGAATAGCATAAAAAAGTACATAGAAACTTTATAAATAAAATATTCCAAAATTTGGGATGAAATATTCTAATGACACTACTTTCATAATAGCTGTGTTTTTTGTGCAACAGAGTAATGTCTTGCAACTGAACCTTACTTTATTGAATTAGCTAAGTGGCTTTAATTTCTACACCTTATGGAGTCTCATTGGCCAATTGCCAAAATGGGAACGCTATGCCCTCCAAGTTTCTTCTGGAACCCTCAGAGTCTATGGCCTTCTGACCATGCTTCTAAAAATTGAAGGCATGGTTTCTGCTTTTTTGAGGTTTGATAGTAGTGTAAAGTATTAACACTTTCAGCAAACTAGCATCAACAAAACACATGGGATTAAAACTTCCATCATCCCCTGCAGACTGAACAGACAGAAGTTATAGTCCAACACAGTGAACTTCAACTTCCAGAATGCTGTCTGGGGAATTCTGGGCATTGAAGTCCACATATCTTAAAGTTGCTGAAGTTAAGAAACTCTGGTCCAACCTATCCTGAAGGACAACAATAACAGCCAACACTGGCCAATAGCTTCTTTCCCTCTACATATCACTTGGGATTTCATCCCACAGTGGAAAATGCAACCTTTCTTTCTGTTAATTTGAAAGCAGACCAGCTCTTCCACGTTTACTCAGTGTTAAATGAGGAAAGACAATTTCTACTTTGCTATCCCTAATCAAGTCTGATGAACATTGGGGGAAAGAGAGAAATGGTTCTGTTTTCCAATTGCACAAGCCACAAAAATGAAAGACAATGTTCTGAAAAAAAGTAGGTGCATTGGGATCTTGTCCTACGCTTGATTTTTTTTTAATGTGTATGAGGTGTGCCTCAGGCAGAGCTGTTGTGCATCTGTGAGACAGGAAGAAAGAGACAGGGAAGCAAGTAGTAAGCAATGAACACAGCATCTAAACTGTGTGTTTTTTTCCCTTTCTCAAAGCTGCAGGGTGACAGAGGAATTATGGGAAGCAAGAAGCAGGTTACAAAAGAACATTTTAAGTGTTTTCCATCTTAACTCCCTTTAAACACATTTTCAAAAAGCAACAAGAGGAAGAAGAGAAAAAGAGAATGGGATGATCAATAAAACATTCAAAACAGCCTCCCCACAACTGACATTTTACCTGAATATTTCATAGTGTATAGTCTACTTTTGTGTCTGTTGATGTTACATGAAATGCAAAATCATCTTCTCGAGGAACAAACCAAACTAAACCCAGTAGGACTTACTTCTGAATGGGTTTTATCTACAAGGAGCTTAGAACTCCAAATTCCTTAGAAATAGGTGACTACCCGAATAAAAGACATTAATACTGGAGAACCAGGAATTATTTTTTCATGTCATCAGTTCTAAATTCGAAACACATTTAATTCAAAGTAAATTCCATTAATAGAGTAATAACTATGTATTCCTCCAAATGTTTGTTTAGAGTTCCTCTATTTTCAATTGACTTATTCTTTCACTTTCAGGAATTTTCTAGACATGCTTATTACACTGTGTATCTATAGAGAGTAACCAACATGCCACATGAGATCCAGAATCTTTCTTGGGAGAAGTTGCTTTGTCAGTTTTATAAAAGACAGTATCCCTGTCTTTGAGAAACATTGCAATACTGAGTAATAGTACTGTGGTAACTTTAGGCTCTAAGTAGGCCTGCACAACTTATAGAAGGAAAGGGCCAGATTTACATCTTAAAAACAATGGTAGGCCACAAGAAAATAGCTAGCATGCCAATCAGCTAATTGATAGCCAGTGGCTCCAAGACAGCAATGGAGTTGGCAGTCTCCATGAGCCTCAAGACACTGGAGGTGCTTGGCAGTGTTTCTTTCAGGCAGATATGGCTGTGAAGCAGCAGGTCTTTCTTGGGAGTGTTGATGTTTGGTGGCCATAGACTATTTTTCAAAAAGTGCCAGCAGCTTGACAGGCAGCTTGACAGGCAACATATGGCCATCGGGTGCAAAAACAGGGTATTGTACAGGCCCATGATGATTTAGACTAGGTCAGCAATCTTCAAGTGGATAATAACCACTTAATACAGCAGGTGTGGTGCACATAATGCATGAGGACTGTGATGAATTTGAAGAGTTTGGGAGGGTTTTTATTTATTATTTCTTTATTTATTATTAGAATTTGTCAAACAAAAATGAGAACAAGAATAAAAGAATAAAAATACAATGACAGGGACGATAGGCACGTTAGTGCACTTATGCACGCCCCCTCTACTAACCACTTAAGTATGAAGTAAGGTCCATGGAAGTCAATTTGTGACTAAAACCGTGAAAATTTGCAGAATCAGGTAGAGCATTCCAGACTTTGACAACTCTGTTACAGAAATCATATTTTTACAGTCAAGTTTAGAACGATTTACATTGAGTTTAAAGCGGTTGTTTGCACTCGTATTATTGCGATTAAAACAGAAAAAGTCATTTACAGGGAAAGCATTACTACGTATAATTTTGTATGCAATACCTACAGTAGGTCTGACCACAAGCAACACAGTTCTAAGTTATCCAAACCGAGAATTTTGAGCATAGTAGCATAGGGAATTCTATTGTGTACAGAAGAGTGCAAGACTTTTCTCGTGAAATACTTCTGAACCCGCTCGATTGTACTGATGTCAGATATATGGCGGGGATTCCAAACAGTTGAACAATACTCTAAGATTGGTCTAGCATAAGTTTTATAAGCTCTAATTAGCAATACAATGTTTCCAGAAAAAAAGGTTCGCAAAATTAAATTTACAACTCTTAATGCTTTTTTAGCAACACTGCTAAAATGAACTTTGGAGCATAGGTCATCAGAAATAAGTACACCTAGGTCCTTGACAAAGTGAGGGTAATCTGCTAGATCAATGCCACCTAGTTTATACTTGACATTCTGATTACATTTACCAATATGTAAGACAGAGCATTTATTAATCGAAATTTGAAGTTGCCAAATAGATGACCATTCAGACACATAGTCAAGATCACTTTGCAAAACAACAGAATTATCTGTAGTATTGAATAATTTTATGTCATTGGCAAAAAAATGCAATTGCTTTTAAGTTGATCACATAAATCGTTGATATAGAGCAAGAAAAGTGTGGGACCTAAAACACTGCCTTGCAGAACACCACATTTAACTGATGCAGGATTAGACAGCGAGTTCCCTATTTCGACTTTCTGCAGTCTATTAGACAGGAAAGCAGCAATCCACTTGTGCAAAGGTCCAGAAATGCTGTAAGAGTTTAATTTCAACAGCAGTTTATCATGTACTACTGTATCAAAAGCCTTACAAAAATCTATGTAAATTGCATCTACAGCTTTACCTTGATCAAGACATGTAATCCAGATGTTTTTACAGTGCAAAAGTTGTAAATTGCAGGATGAGTTTTTCCTAAAGCCAAACTGTTTTTCAGATAGCAAGTTGTTTGTCTCTAAGTGGTGAACGATGGATTGGTTTATAATTGATTCCATAACTATGCATGTTGGTCTATAATTTTCTACTGAAGAGAGACTGGTCTATAATTTTCTACTGAACTAGTGTCACCCTTTTAAAAGATTGGTATAACTATAGCTGATGACCATAGATCAGGCAGAGAACTAGTTCGAAACGATACTTCAAAAATTGTACACAAAGGTTCAGCTAGGACGGTAGCAAGCTTTTTCAGGAAAAAAGCACATAATCCATCTGGTCCTGTGGATAGCGATGGCTTTAGATTACATAATGCTAATTCAACATTAAGGTACAGGTAAAGGTTCCCCCACACATGCGTGCTAGTCATTTTCAGCTCTAGGGGCGGTGCTCATCTCCGTTTCTAAGCCGAAGAGCCAGCACTGTCCGAAGACATCTCTGTGGTCATGTGGCCAGCATGACTAAACACCGAAGGTGCACAGAGTGCTGTTACCTTCCCACCAAAGTGGTCCCTATTTTTCTACTTGCATTTTTTACGTGCTTTCAAACTGCTAGGTTGGCAGAAGCTGGGACAAGTAACGGGAGTTCACTCCATTATGCGGCGCTAGGGATTCGAACCACTGAACTGCCGACCTTCTGATCAACAAGCTCAGCGTCTTAGCCACTGAGCCACCGCGTCCCTTAATTCAACATTATCTACTGTAAATTTAATATTCAGCAATCTGCTACAACTATTTGTGGTTCGACTTGCGAATGAGGGACTACAACTATTGCTATCCACAAAAACTGAACTAAAAAATGTATTGAATAGATTGAGCTGACCAACATTCTCATTACAATCAACCCCGTTTTGCCCTTTTAGGGGTGGAATCACTTGTGAGTCTTTAAGTTTCGAGTTAACAAAGTTGTAAAAGGCTCACATACAGTTTGAGTTTAGCAGCTTTTCCTCCTATTTGCAGAAATAATTGGTGCATTCAACTTTAATTTGACGACATAAGGCTTTGTAGCAGCTTTTGAAGTTTTTAAAATTGTTTTATACATATTTAATGGCCTAACCAGTGTTTACCTATTTCCTATCTTGAAACTGTACTTTGAGTTTTCAACGACTATTATAAAAAAGGGCCCAGATGGCTGAGGAATCACAGGATGTGAACCTGATTCTGTGGTACTGCAACTCCCTCCAGATGCCTCCACTGTCCATGGGAATTAGGACAATGGAACTGAGGACAACAATATCAAAGTAATAGGACCTACCCATTGCTCTTTCCTCATCTAGACTGGGAGGCTGACCTTTAAAACTCACCTAGTACTTTATGCTATAAACCTGTTGTGACAAGAAACAAGCAGAGAAATAACCCTCTAAGATCTTGAGGGCCTTAGATGAAGGTAGAATCAAAATAAAGAGAAATACCAGGCTAAAAGAAGAGGACTTAATGAAAGGCAATTGATGGACAATGGCATCTGCAGGGCCTTTTTATCATCTACTCTTTCATTCATCTAATTTAAATAATTCATATTCTACATCAATATTCCCCACTAGCACCCCTTAAATATCCTGAGACAAACCTCTAGAAGTCCTTTAAGAGTTACATTGAAGATAATGTATACTGGGTATTAGTATTCTAGTTATCCTTAAAAAGCAATTGTTAAGACTTGGAGCCAATTGACTTTTTTTGTAACGTATAGAATTGTCATGAAGACAAAACAGGAAAGAGAAAAATAATCAATTTTGCTTTTACTATTTTGGGAAATAAATGTAGCCAAGAAGTATGTGAGTGGGAGGTAGTGAAATATACTGATTTGAATAATCAGCCACTTTGGGCTACAGGCAGTTCTGTATGGTGGAAGACAATATCTTTATTGTTTTAAATATAAGACTGTTTCATATAATTGCTTTTTAAAATGATAATCAGACAGTAAGGAGGTTTCATGCAAATGTGCTGTCATGTATATGAAGTAATTTGGTAGAATTAATCAAACACTGAAAGATCTACATATCAAAATAATCTTTTATAAAAAGGGGTTTTTTTTATTTTGGATAACTTTAGATCCACCAAATGTAATGGTCTCTCACTTTTTTCTTTTCTTTTCTTTCTTTATTTATTGAATTTATATTGCCACCTATTCGCCCATGGCGAATTACAAGGAGGCTTACAGAGTATAATTGTATAATCTTGCTCAATTGTCAGTGTCTTTATTTTATTTAGACCTCTTTACCCTAAATATGGGGCTGCAGAACTTAATTAAACGAGTGCAAGGAGTATGCAGGATTATACCACCACCTGCTATAATATCCAAGCAGCATTTGGTCAATTCAGGAAATGAAATAGATATACAACAATGGAGCCGAACTCTGGAGACAAGGCCCAAGGCAGGGCCAGGACAATGCATACCAGAACACTAAGAGGCACCAAAATTCCCTAACATTTTGTTGCAGGATCTGTTACCTCTCAGGTAGAGGCAAGCACAACTGTATATTCTTTCCTAACCGCAGTGGAATTTATAGTGGGTTGGGGAAACGCCCTGGGAATAACCAGAAATCTCTGCACACTTGAGGAAGCTGCCCAAATTCGGTTGGTTTTTAATGAACCGGGATCGTGGGGCAACCTCTCCTTAACAATTCTCTATACTATTCATGTTGTCTTGTATATATTTTTGTTGTTATGGATTGCACCAATAGAGGGTATACCAATTTCGTTGTATACATGATGTACAATGAGAATAAAGGCTATTGAACAATCTACTCTGAAACCCATCCCACCGGAAGTGGGATAAAGGAAAGGGCTCCAGTTATCGGGGAGGGGAGCTCTCCCAAAACTTGTTTTAAATCCAAGTGAGTTAAAACTTCTTTCAGTATAAAAGGGCAGGTATTTTCGGAGAGAGAAGCGGATCCAGCCCCTTCTAGCCAGAAAGGGAAGCAAGAGCCGGCTGCCTACGTTCCCTAATAGGAGGCTGCAGTCCCGCCGTTTCAAGTCCCCCTGGGTAGGCTAGGCAAGGCAAGGCAAGGCAAGGCGGCGGCGTGACCTCTCGACTGCGAAGCCGTCGCTCTCGTTTCTTTCTCGCCTTGTCATGGTAGCAGCCCGGCGACGAGAGGCACTGGAGCTCCGCCGGCTCCCAGCTGGCCCAGAAAGGCCTCGTAGTTCCGGGCAAGGCAAAGGCGCCGGCGCGAGGGCGGCCAAGCTCTGCTCTCGTCTTTCTGGAGGCGCCGGCGGAAATAAAAACTTACCTGGCGGGTGAAGCAGCTGCGAGTGAGCTTAGAGGCGCCTGAGGAACGCATCCGCGCTTCCTCCCCCTCCGTTTCCCCGGCGGGCCTTGGCTTTCGTTCTGCCGGCCACCGAACGCAATCTATCCCGGAGGGGGGAAGAAAACAAGAATAGGAACCTGGCTTAATGGCGACGGGGCCCCGGCAGTCGCTTTCAGATCGATTTACTAAACAAACTGAAACGTGGGTGGGGATGTTAAACAGTAACTAGGAGCACAGGGAAAACTGAAAGTTTTTGCTTTCCCGCACGTCGGCTGGGCCTGAGTTTCTTATGCCCGGGAGCCATTTCCCTCACGGGCGAGCTCCTGTCCGCCTTGTGCTCGACGTTCAGCCTCGCCTGGGCTGGAAAAACCAGCGCCTCTGTGCTTAGACGGAATAGAACTCTCCAAGAGCTGCCACGCGACGCAGGTGGGAGAAGGCTTTCGCCTTGTTTAAACAAGGTGTGGGTTTATTCGAAGCGAGTCCCTTGGCGTTCCCTGCAATTTTAGTCCAAGTTGGTTTGCAGAGGGTCGCGCAGTGCTTCCCAAGGAGCCACTACCGAGGGCTGCAGGTAGCAGAGCGACCTCCCTGGATGCAGCTGTGGGCGTGGCCACGGTGCTAGGCGCCTGCCTGCTTTCTCTTTAGGCTTTACCTGTCCTGAAAGTAAGTTTTCCGTTAAATACACCAAAAGCGTGAGGGGGTGAGGAACATCTTTGCTTCAGCTTTTTGGGACCCTGGAATCAACGTTACTCCAAGAAAATGTGCGTGTAGCAGGAAGAACGTCGATAGCAGCCCAAGGGCATGCATTTATTGGTCTAACTAAGACTTAACATATATACATAGGCACATACTAAACTGGACTTCGGTGTAATCAAACGTGTGAGATTGGACGGGTTTCGTCCAGCGCTTGCAAGGCTGGACGGAGCCCATTCTGCTGTCCCATCTCCATTCGGAGCTAGCGGGCAGGAGGTCCAAATTCCGTAGGTCTTCTGCCAGCTAGAGTTGTCCCCTGCCAGGGGTGGGATAAGAATAATTTGTAAGCGAATTACAACAAGCCTAGGCTTTGCAGTACATCGAGGATTAATAGGATTTATAGAGAGGTTGAACCACCAGATTCCAACGAACCTATTAATACCTAAAACCTAATAAATGTACATTCTAACCTATTTTTTTTTAAAATTATCAGTTCCTTCGTGAGATGCACATTTAAAAAGGGGCCAGGATACAGCCTGTAACTGTTAATCACACTGCTGATTTAGTGGGAATTAAACAGGGGTTTGAATTTCGTCTTCAGATTAGTACTTGGCATCAGGATTTGGCTGAATCGGTGAGCCTTCCAACGTTTGGCACTGAAAGCTACTCTAGGATTAACTTGCCTGGGTTATGCTGCAGGTACCCACACAGCCCCTAAATGACAGTAGGAGAGCTAGTTTTCTTGCCACCTCATCCTGATCTTTGCATCTCGGATGTGGTGTCCTAATTTAGTCTGATTCCAAAGTTCGACCACTTGATTACCGACTCGATACGACATGGATTAACCAAGTAAGATTGACTGCGTTAAAAAATTAACTCGAGCACCAGCCTAGGTGAAACTTACAAAATGCAGACACCAGTAAGCGAGGGTTTCGGTCCCTGTGCCATTCCTCCGACATGATTTATGGTGTCCAACCATCGCTGTGCCACCATATCTGCCATTAATACATACTTTATATCGCTGCACGGATACAAATGTGTGGCCCTACCTTTCCACCTTTGAGAGTACCGGACCGGCTTCAACAGGGGCAAAATTACGCCCCTCATATGCTTCAAAGGGTAGTAGCAGCTGCTACTCAGTGCCTTTCTTAAAGGAGCTTTTAGCGAAAAGGATTTAACGTTGTCCTTATTTATCTAGGTACCGTACTAGTTGAGGCTGGATTCGCTCCACACCACTAAACACAAACTAAGCCAATTATATTTAGCATCTTCTATGAACCCAATTTTTCACCTGACCAGCTCAAGCTTTGGCTTTTGCCGCTCGGGAAGACACCTGCTAAGGTATTTGATCAGGTGTTGCAGCATCTCTTCAGGAGCTGCAGAAGATTCTTTGGGGCTTCCCAGGGCAGGTCACGCCACAGCCAGGAAAGTATCATTTCCGTCCTAATGATCAGGTAACCGCATTCGATCCACCAGGAGAAATCCCCTGCGATTTTCGGGGGGGATAAATGCAGACGACCAGTTGACGGACATATCCGAGAGCAAAAGGGATAAAAAGAAGTGAAAAGTCTGGCAATCTCAGAGAGACTTCAGAGAGTTTAGGTGGGCATTTTCAGCCTTGAATCTCCCCCCCCCCAATCCTAAATATTGTATAGGTGCACAAGAAAAACCGCATCTGAAATATGTGCATGGCCTGTGTAAAAGGAAGTGTATTTTGCTTGAACGGAATATAAAGGTGAAGTGTGCATTAAATACCTGCGGGATTTTTTTTTATTCCCCGAGTTCTAATGAAGCAAGCTTTCCGGTCTAACAGCACTCTTCATCCCCACGTATTGCTGTGTAGTTGGCCTAATCAGAAAACCTGCCTTGTCCGCTTTACGGTGAATAATCTCTCCCCCCCCCCCCACCTTCCAGTCTTGACTGGGCGGCAGCAGAAATTACTAACCGGAGCGGCCGTGGTAAACAGCTATTTGATCTCCCCTGGCTGAATCTCGGTGACTGCCAGCGACGATTACCTGTGGTTTTGTTTCAAAATTAAACCCCGAACAGGCTCTTCTACTTTCGGAGGCGATTTAAACAGGCCGGCCACCTCGAAGTTTCCTGGCTAATATTCACCAGGGGTGGGAAACGAGAAGGCGAAGAACGGGGCGCAGAGGAGCTGATTTTTCTCCCCAAAGTGATCTTTGAATTATGCCGTCCCCCCAATTTCATGGCGGTAAAGGCTGGCTGGACCATTCTTGGGCTCCCTTAACAAGCTGAGCTTTACTTTCGAGTAAACACGCCCAGGAAGAGGCAGGAAAGGAAGCCTGGTTTAGAAATGGGGTGCGTTTTCTTCTCTCTGCCTTCATTGCCAATCGGGCAACGAAGAGTAATGTAAACTTGAAATCTCCTGAGCGTTTTACTGCGTTGGAAAACATGAGGTTTTTGAGATGCATTCTTTTGAAAAGAACCTCATTTTTAAAAGTCTTATACAGATACAGACTATTCGATTTGTTCAGGCCCTAGGATGGACCTGCCGTCGGGTAAAATACACTCTGCGAATGCTCAGAAACAACTAGCTATTGCCGATCACCCTCTAACCATTGTTCATAGAAATATTTCATAGATTTGTACTCGGTGCTAAGGGCTGCGTTCACATGTCACGTCGAAATGTGAATTTCGTAGCGAGGGGTTTTCAACTATGGCTTGTAAACTGATTTATTCCTTAGCCCGTTGGCGAATTGTTGCTTATTTTACAAACCATTGTTAACTGAACTGTGGTTTAGCTTAATGTATCCACTCAGCTAGCATCTGCGATAGTGAGATGATATGCTTTACACACCATATGTGTGCTATACATATGCTATACTTCACCAGCTACAAGTAGGATGAAATCTGATAATTTCCGGTGGATTACAGGAATGGCAGCCCAAAACGCCTGGAGGTCTCCAGGTTGGGAAACGTGTGTGTGCGTGTGTGTTACATTTTAAAATACGCCTTTTAGAGCTGCGAATTACAGCTCTCTCTTGCAGTGAATTAAGAGATGGGGAAATGGTAGAACAAATTCAACCTCTGGAGCGGTTCCATCAAGATGCCCCTTTAAAGGCTACCTTTTCCCCTGTGCTGTTTCTGCCTAGCGTGCCGCTTCTAAGGTCCTCTCGGAGAATATCCTACAGGCCTCCGGGTAGTGTCGGCTTCCTTTCGCATCAATCCCAGCCAGGCGGGCCAATCCTCAAGGATCATAGGATATGGAATCTCCCAACACCGGGGGACTCTAAATCCCTTCCCTTCCAGTTTAATAGTGTTGCTTAGGCCTGACCGGTTTTAGTAATTCGGAACCGACACCAAGATCCTAAACGTGGAGAGATAAACCACCCCCTGATATCGGGGGAAAGCTGTCTATTTTACGAGATTGGAAAGCCTCGGAGTGGAGTGGCTTGTCGAGCGAGCGCCTTATCCTGCTGCAGCACTTGAGCGCCTGGGTGGCCGAACTCAAGCGGCAGAAGGCAGCCATCCGGGTCAGTCTTACCTGCAATTAAACTCCACCTCACAAAGCTGAACGGTGGGCGGTTGCATCAATTCATGCGAATGGGATTGGACTGCAAGAGCTCCGGTGGGAGCGTTGTGTCGCTCCTTTGGAAGCCCAAGGAGATCGAGCTCAGGGCCAATGGTCGAAGCAAAGTCGGAGCCTTCGCCTTTCCCCGACGATCACGCCTTGAAAAGGGCTGCGATTTGCAGCACCAAAAAAGTAATTTAAAAACTGAATGCCTGGTTAGGTCAGCCAAGAAATTCCGAATCGAGCTTGTCTTCTTTTGTTTAATGAGTTCGTAGGAAAGGAAATCAACATGTTCTCTTTTTTTGTGTGGTTGTTTTATTTCAAATGGATCATGAAATAAAATTAAATAAGGGTCAACGGAATATTGTGCACAACCTATACGTCTCGGATTCAGTCTCATCCTAAGATTAGCTAAAATACTGGGAGAACTGGAAGGGGCTGTGAGCTCTTCCCAAAACCCATTTATTTGGAAGAAAGTCTCGTGGGTTCCGAAAGAGTTGACTTCCAAATTCCAAGAAATTGCGATGGGTTTTCTAAAAACTCGATTCCAACACCCTTCTTTTAATAACAGGTCTGTAAAAGGGCAGTTTAAAAAAAGGATTACCGATTCTACCCAAATTAATCACCTTAATCATCAAGCAATTCAGGAGAAATCGGGATCATCGCCGTCACCACCATCACCTCGGTTAACAGCTGGACCCTGACATGGTGAAGATTATGATGATGTCGAAGTCCAGCTGTTAACCAAGTATGTTCACAACACCCTGCCATCATTTCGGATATCCACGTGGCAGGAGCTTGTAAGCCCACCACGCAGGATTGGGCGAGAGGCTGACATAAATCTGGGGACAGCCACCCTCTTTTAACGGGTGAAAGCACAGAGGGAAGCTAAAGCCCTGGATGAAGGAAGGAGGAGCGCAAGCATTTAGCGCGAGCAAGGCAAAGTCTTCAAAGAATCCCCCTCACCAAATAAAGTACTGGCAGTGGGAGGGGGGAATGGTCTCTTTTCGCTCACACGAACTGCAAGTGGCTTTGGAGTGTCGCTCCTGTTATTTAATTTATAGGGCGCGCTGAGAGTGACTTCCTAAACGCTTCGTAGGGCGTCTCATTTCCTGTGGTCGTTCCTTTCCGAAGGGACAAGAGGTCCCATTATTGAAGGACAAAAATTAGCGAGCACTTCCTCACGGCTGGGAGGAGGAGAGAAGCTGCCAAACCCACCCCCACCCACCCACCCCCCCACTCCCACGAGCGTCTGTTTCTTGCGCCTTGGCGCGGCCACCCTAAGTAGCTGGTGTGCAGGCGCAACGCTCACTCGAACTGTTTTGGACTGCGCGGGGGTAAAGAATGTATTTGCTCTGGATGAGACTTCATTTCCAAGTCAGGTGGGCCAAGATGAAGTGTCGTTGCTCGCCCTGCAGAATTGCTGCCGGGGAGTCATGGGACAAAATTATCCGGAGAGCTGGGGGGGGCGCTTCCGGCCATATTTTCTGGCAAGAAAAGGTTTGCGAGGGGGAGGGATTTTCATCTGAAAAATGCTAGAGGCGGGTTACATCTGTCGAAGGGTTCCCCCCCCAAAAAACAACAACCAAACAGAGCGCCTTGTGGCATCTCTAATAAAACGGGAAGTGGCGTGACTTTTGGGGAGTCTAGCCCACTCGCTTGGAGGCAGCGGCTGAAGTGGCCAATTGGCCTTTTCGAGGTACCTTCGGACTCTTCCTCCTGGTTTCTTCGAAAGGCACCTTTCTTTCACCCACCGCCGTAACCTTTTCGCCCACTGAAGCGATGGGAACCTTCGCCCAGGCAGTACAGAAGGGGCGAATTGCTCGGCGGCAGATAAGAGTCCGTCCCGTCCCCCCCCCCTTTTTTTATGAGTCCTTATCGCAGGTGCAATAAAGCCGAGGCAAAACACCCGAGAAGGTGCCTTGGCAACTATCTGCGGGGAAGTTGAAAGCGGCGATGCCCCTGGAGCCGGCCCAGCCTTTTTCTCGGAAGCCGCGGGGGAAGGAGGAGCTGGAAACAGCCCGGGGCGTGAAGTAACTGGACCATCCGTCACCTGCAGCAGGGCCCTTGGAGCGGCTCCCCCACCCCCTTCGGCCCCAAGAGACTGACATAAATCTGGGCACAGTTCCTCTGCGTCTCAAGATATTTATCGACAAATTAGGAGAAAGTCAGGCATTTCTGCTGACCTGNCGGGAACAAATCTTGCAAGTCCAGTTAACAGCTCGCCTTAAACAAAATCCTGACCCCGCGGATAGCGGGCTTAGCTCGAGAGTTTCCCGTCTCGGAAACCTCGAATTCGCCGAGGACCAGGAGAAAACCCAGCTCTGTCCCCGAAGCGCTCCTTTCCTCCGTGCAGGGAGAAAAGCATGCGCTTAACAGAGTTTATATTTCAAGCTCGGCGCCCTCCAGATTGCACTTCCCACAATTCCTTGCCACCGCCTCCCGAGCTGAAGTCGATGGGCGAGGAAGTCAATCCCAACGTTAGACAGGCGCCAAATTGTTCTGCCCGTCGTCCATGTTTTGCTTTGTTCTTTTGAACGTCAAGGGGCATTTAATCCCATAATATTTTTTTTCCCCGCTTCGGTTTTCCAATAGGAGATGAATTCGGCTGTCCCGTTCTAATTAACGCCTTGCTGCTCGCGCTGCGAGGACCGTCAAAACGACGCCTCTCCCTCGACAACCAAGGCGCTTAGAGATCACAAGATTTAGAGGGATGAGGAATCCCCCACCCCCACTCCCGCCCCGCCCTTCTTCTTATCTCCCTGGGATTTGCTGAGGCCCACCGGGATAGCCCACAGCGCCAATATCAAGCACTCCGTTCAGGAAGGCCGGTTTCCTGGATAAAATGGAAGCAGAGCCTTCATTTGCATAAGTTTGATGCCGCGCATCTGAGCCCGGGCAGAGAGAGAGCTGCTCCGTTGGAAGGAGCCCCTGTGCGTGCTTTCCTATGGCTGGAAGAGCGAGAGCGCTCCTCTCAATCTCTATAAATCGTGAACTGCGGAAGTGAAACCGTCGAGAGAGGCAGTTCATCAGCCTCAAAGCAGTAAGTTCAAGTGTGACCGGAGGGCAGGCGATGCGTCCCACTCCCAGCGCCTTTGAGACTCAGCCGTCAAAGATATTCGGAGACCTAGTCCTGCCATCTAGTGGACAATCTTGCAAACTACAGGCCAGCTTTCTTAAAGTAACCCATGGCTAGAGAAGGCTTAGCCCATCCTGGAGACGAACTACCGTCATATTTCAGGAAATGGGCAGAACTTCAAAACCGGACCGTGAAATGGTGAAGCCTGATGGAATATATATAACTTTCTTGAAGAGACCATACCCCTCAATACGCATAGGATTTTTATTCCTTGGCTTATATTTGAGAAATCATAGTTAAGGCACTATTACGAAAACAAATCATCTAGACTGCATTCAAAATACTTGTTCAAAAAAAGGTGCGTTTTATATTCATCTGAATTTTCACCTTGTGTTGTTTCTCATTTAATACACAATTCCCTGCATTATAAAATGTTAAATTGTAATCAAAAGTGTTGTTGCTTTCAATGTGAGATTTAAATTTAGTGTATGCAAAATTTCCTGCCTTACCTTTTTGCCAAATACAATTGTAATTAAAAATAAATGAAAAGCTTCAAAGCAAAGCATTGAAGCATAATCTTTTATTTCCAAATGGGCTTCTGGGATCCATAGCTATTATTAGGGAGAAAAGTTGGAATTGCACCCTAGTGCAAATAGTCTATCGAGGTACAGATTCATACATTTGCTGTAGTTTTTCACTATTTATATAGAACTTGCAGTTGTGCTCCATTTTCCCTGTTAAACATAAATCATCTTGAACATATACATTCATTTTCAGATCCATACTCATGATTGAGAGCCAGTGAGGGGTAGTAGCAAAAGTTTCAACGTGGATGCTGTGAGTTCTAGTCCCAGCTTAGGTACGAAGTCACTCATTCTTTCAGTCCTGGGGACCACTTTTGAAAAGCTCGCTAAGAAAACTACAGGCTGACTTGGAGACAAGCAAAAGCCCTCAAGTCTTATGGTATTATACAATCTGTTTAATATTCACTGCAAAGTATTTGGAATTGCACTCAACAGCACAGATTGTCTGCATACAAAAATACATCCATTCACTTTTTCTGATTTAGGGTTTATGGGTAATAAGGAGGCAGAATTGGGCATATTATCACAGTATATGGAAAACATGCCACAACCTTCTCCCACCTGTAGTATCACACTGCAACTTGTGCAATTCTCATCAGTGTGGTTTTAAATAAAATGGTTTTCAGGCAAGGGGACACAATGTGAAGCAGGCCTTCAAAATTTTTGTAATAATTGCAGGAGTCACTTACTGGAGGCAAACTGCTGCGGATATTCTCTGCCTGCCTTGAAACCCTTTATTTGTCATCCTCAATTTTTCTTTGTCTTTTCCCCCCCAGGCTGATGGACACACAGCACTAGGGTGCAGTTCAGGAGAAATATAAAAATAAGCATTAAAACTGTGGTGGTAAGGGGTATTTAAGAAGTATGTGTGGTAAATAAAGAAGAAAAAGTATCAAAAATGAATGAGTAATGAATGAATGTGGACAAAATAGCTCAGATTAAAGATGCATACAGAGAAAATAAATGAGGAATAAATTTGCAAAACCAATAAAGGCATATGAATGGGTCTAGACCAGTGATGGCGAACCTTTTAGGCACCGAGTGCCCAAACTGCAAAATGCGCACGCATGCGCGAACATGCACGCATGCGCAGCAGAGACCTGAAGACCAGCTGGCTGGCAGGAGGCGGGGCATCCCAACACCAGCAGCTCTGCCAGAGGTAAGATCTTTTTCTTTCGTGAGCTTCTGTTTCGTCGTTTGCAGGGAAACAGAAGCTCACAAAAGAAATGCCACGGAGAGCTGAGCTGAGGCGATGGCGCGTGTGCCACCAGAGAGGGCTCTGCGTGCCACCTGTGCCACACGTGCCATAGGTTCGCCATCACGGATGTAGAGTTTTTCAGTCATGCTAACTTTTAAGAGAGGTAGACTTCAGTTCCCAGAATTCTCCAGCCAACTATGCTGGCTGGGGAATACTGGGAGTTGAAATCTATGTCTTAAAGTTGCCAAGTTTGTCAGTAATGTCCTTTACTGCTGTCCATCTTACCAGAACTCACCAAATTTAATATTTGGTATCTATTGTCTTTGGAAAACAGGATAAATACAACTATTTTTTCACCTGAAAGAAGTGATTGGTAATCATTGCCAGTTCTAATGGCAAACAACTTCTTAGATGATTCTCTTAGATGTCATGAATTATATTAAAGTAGTACTATAAAAACAAGACCCAGTTATTTCAGTGATATTTACAATAAAGTTCAGCTGAAAGTATTAAATGTCTTTGGAATTCATCTTCCAAAATTCATATCTGGATATACTTTGGAAGATTGCCAAAAATGGACTGGTTTTTAAGGTTCATGATTATAACATGAGGAACACAATGATATTTCAATCAATTGTTAAAATCTTATGTTTTATTTGGCACCCTTTATTTATGGTGATTCTGCAGAACACACAATCAGATAATCAAATCTGGTGGGCATGGCAGGGGAAGGATACTGCAAAATCTCCATTCCCACCCCACTCCAGGGGAAGGATACTGCAAAATCCCCATTCCCACCCCACTCTGGGGCCAGCCAGAGGCGGTATTTGCCGGTTCTCCGAACTACTCAAAATTTCCGCTACCGGTTCTCTAGAACCTGTCAGAACCTGCTGAATTTCACCCCTGCCTTACACTCATCCACATAGTATGGAAGTAAACATTCTTAGGCTTTGTAGAAGTGGCTTTTTGTTTGTTTGTTTTTTAAATCTAACTATATTCCTGGGATGCCAATAGTACCTAATGAGAACTGGACAGGCTTAGTAAGGAGTGCTGCTTGGAAATGGGAAATGGGCAAGGCTGGCTGGATCTGTGAATGATGGTGATACTTTTCTCCTTCAAACAGCAACTGAGATGTATTATTTATTGAAAGTTCTGCAGGATGAAAAAAAAATAGAAAAGTACCACACCACGGAACCTCTCTTCTTGTGTACTCATTCAGCCTCACCCAAATGAAAATACTCCATATTTCTTACATGTGGGGACTACAACTCCAGAATTTCCAGCTAGCATGACTAATGGTTACACTGTCTGGCAAATCAGAGAATGGTTATCCCAATAAATCTGATGATGCCAAATTGGGGAAAGCTATGCTATCTCTGTAAAACAGCAGTCCCCAACCGTTTTGGCACCAAGGACAGGTTTTGTGGAAGACAATTTTTCCATGGACCAAGGGGGGGAGGGGCTCAGTTTTGCTTGGTCGCCCACTGCTCGCCTTCAGCTGTGTGGTCCAGTTCCTAACAGGACAGGGACCAGTACCAGTTGGGGATCCCTGTTGTAAAACACAATTTAGTCTGCTTGCTCCTTAAGGGAGCTAGGAAAATGGTGAGCACTGGAGTCAGGATTAACCTCCAGTTCGGAATGGTACAATGCACCATTCAAAATTCTGTTAGCTCAGTCTGCTGCACATCCATGCTATAGATCCATGACAATCATCCTTTGAACAAAGGGAACAGACAATAATGAAATATTTTAAGAGTTACAATAGCTGTCTTCAACCTGGTATCTTCTAGATATATTGGACTGCAACTGTCCTCATTCCCCATTAATGGTTGGATATGATTTTTTTATTTTTTTGCCCAATACATCTGGAGAGCATGAGGTGTCCTCAATCTTACACATGAACCAGTGTTCATAAAGGTGACAGTAGGTGATGGTTATTTCTTCCAACTAACACAAGATGGCGATATAAGCTTTCAGTTCTTGCACCAGTGGGGCAAAAGAAGAAAAATTCTGGATGATGCTGATAACATCATTGTAATCTGGAATAGAAAACTGCGATATGAATAAATAATAGCACATTAGAAAATGTCACTGATATTAAATAAAATAATAGAAGAATTGTTTTCTACAGCTACCCTGGTAACTTTTTGTAGAGCATTTTGCCCTACTGCAAAGAAAGCAAATCACTAGAATTTGAAGTACTTGTTTGTGAAATGAGTGCTATATACATTTGACAAATGAATAAATAATATATATAGGCAATATCAGAAAATAAATATTGGCTCATATAAAATCTAGTATTCCATTTCAGATTGATGCACCAATTAATAGGCTTTTCAGAAATCTTTCTCAATGTTCTACCATTTTTAGAGGTGGTTAGTAACTATAAAAACATCTTTTCAATAGTAGTATTCTAATGATGGACCTTCCTCTTTATTTACTCCATTGAGGTTCCGGGTTGTAGGAAACAAGGAAAGTAAAGCAAAGCCAGTCCTGGATAGTGTGTGAATGGGATACTATTAGAAAATCTCAAGACTGCAATTTAGATTGAAGAATTGGGGGGGGGGAAGCCCTGGAAAAGGCAATTGTTAGATAGGGGGCGCAGAAAGAAGAGGCAGGACGCAGGAATACTTCAGCACTTTTTATTCCCTAGCCGCTAAGTACGAACTGCTGGCAGGCTGCCGGGGCTCTCTATTTAAGGAGCTCTGTCAGGCTAGCCGACCACTGACAGTGGTTTATTTTTCCCGCCGCTAGATCATCCAATCAGCGGCAGTCATGCAAATCCATGCTACGTCTGTACGTACGTAACACCAATGGCAGATAACTTCCACACTAATGAAGGCAAATATACATGTCCCATGATAATGTTGCAAGATCCAATCTGGGTCAGTCACCAGGACCAAAGGTTTAGTCTTCCGAGCTTTCATACTAGAGCCCATCCTCAGGGAACTTATCTCTAGCGGAATGTGACATATTCTGTTAGAAGTTCCCTGAGGATGGCTCCAGCACGAGTCTAAAAGCTTGAAAGACTAAAAATCTGTTCCCAGTGACTGACCCAAATTGGATCCTGAAACTTCTACACTTTTACCCAACATCAAGAGGAGTCTGGTAGACCATCTTCTAACTAACACTTTTTTTTTAAAGGCAAAGCTTTGTGAACTGCAGCTCATTTCATCAGATACATGGAATGGTTAAACGGGCATGGGGTTTGAAAGGGGACTGAGGCAAGGGTGAATGGGGGGAAAGGGGGCAGCTATACAGATAATGGTTACCAGGGAAAGAACTGAAAAACAGTGTAGAGGAATAACGTTGACAAAACTCATACCAGTCGTGTCACCTGTTGTATGAATTGTTGATGAGGGTGAAGCTTGAGATTGTGATTCATTTGGCAGATGATCCTTCGGTGAGTCCTGGAATGACCAGCACATCTCTTTGAGGAAAGAATAAAGGTGACATTTGACCTGCCAAGCACAGTGAACCAAAATCAAATACAGACATATTCCAAACAGAATAAAGGGAGTTAAAAATGAAGGCAGCTGTCTCTGAGGAGCCTGAAGTAATGAAACTTATATTATAAAAATGCCAATGCTGTGAGAATAAATGTGAGTAGAAACCCCTGTATGTCCAAAATTCAATTTGGGGCAGGACTCAAAACGGGCCCCGTTTTCCGGTACCACCAACATCTGTGGAACATGTACATGATGGATGAAAAAGATTCCTTTGAGCATGTACAGATTCCTTGGCTGCTTCTTTTTGGCTGTTGTGTAGTTATGACTTCCACCACAGATAACCTGGATCTGAGTACAGGATTTTGAGAGTGGGTTGTATTACCTTTTATAACTTCAGCAGTTTCAACACCTATAATTTGGGAGTTTATCCTTGGTGGGAGTCAGTATTATAGGTTTTACTAGGTTTGAACAAGTGTTCTAAGAAAGAATACAGCATCGCAATTGAAAATATGTTTACTGGCTGAGTACACAGAGGGCAGTAGGGGAACAGGGCCACACTTACCACCCCTATCCTCAAGTGGAAAATGAAGCGAGAACTCTAAACACACATAGCAGTGTATGTGCAGCCTACAGTAGTAGGAAGAATCCTGTGGGCTCTCTCTTTGCCTGAAATGCACACGGAGAACTTCTGGAGATAAGCTTTTGTGCCAGT
The DNA here is from genome assembly GCA_003457575.1 of Thermophis baileyi. Lineage (NCBI taxonomy): Eukaryota > Metazoa > Chordata > Lepidosauria > Squamata > Dipsadidae > Thermophis > Thermophis baileyi. The sequence goes on from QLTV01002256.1 coordinate 365,365, forward strand.
GAAGCTTTTTTAAAAATCCCTTCCAGCAAAAATGGGATGGGATCAGCATTTAGTACGTTAGTGCTGAAGGAATGAATGCCAAACTTCACAAGGTTACAGTATCTCAGAGGTGTCAGTGGTCTTGTATTGATTTCAAATGAGAATAGTCCATTTCATTTTTCGTGAACTGGCATAAGGTTTTCATGATGATGTTTGTGTGTTTGCTTGGTTTTAGATTGTAGTCACTGAGGCCTTAAAGACTCACTGACCTTTGTTGATGTTTCAAGCATGCACACATCAAGGTACTGGAATGAAACACAGAAGAGGAGGAACAGCTGTGAAATAGGATGTGTTTTTGAAACTGATCTGAATCTAATAATTGAATGAACCAGTGATGCCTAACTTGTACCTTTATGCCACCTTTCTCCATATTTAATCTTCCCAAAAATCGAGTAGTGTTGATTCCCACAATAGAAAGTAAAAGCTGGACATCACCAAAAGAAATGACCTCCTTCTGATCAGGGCTGGCCTTTAAGGACTTAAAGCTTTCAAACAAGGAGGTAAAGCCAGACAGAAACAGATGGAATAAAGGAACTCATGAATCTATAATTCATCACTAACCTTTATTGGAAGAAATTATTCATAGAAATTATTTTATCCATGGAACAGGGAGTTGACGGAACTGCCAACCCCCAAGTCAATTCTTGCTAATTGTAGATTAAAATTCTATAAATGATAACTTTTATCCAGATTTCTTTGTTAAATAAAATCTTAAAGTGGAAGCAGAAGTGGAAATCTGCTTTAAAATCTTAAAGTGGAAGCAGAATTTTGCAGCCTATTAAATTTATTTATCTATTCGTTTATTTCATTCCTCTAGTTGCCCATTTCAACAAGTGACTCTTGGTGTATCAAGTGTACAACAATGTGCAGCATACAACATATAAATGATCTCAACTGTTGTGTCAATCGATCAATCAATCAATCAATCATTTTAAGACAGACAGCATTTGTGGACAGGTTCAAATAAAATAGTCAATTGCCAGGATAAAATCCAGAAACCAACAAGGATTAAATTCAAATTAGACACTATATAAATCAGAACAATCTCCGGACTGTTTTTCTGGTTTGCTCTCTGGATAAGGCCCTTACACAGTTGAAATTAGTAGAACAATGTGTAACTGTTTCCTAAAATGGAACCTGTTGGTTTTAAAATGGAATCCAAGGTGGCCAAGGGTTAGCAATCATATCTAAAAGATTCATTCCAACAATAAAAATGCAGGCATTTTCTCCTAAAGTCTTAAAGTGGGCCTTTGGAAGAAATAGTTCACTGTTCATTTGGGAAATATTATGAAAGCAGTTATAAAAAGATCTGCAGATGCTCCATTGAATGGATGGAGTTTTCTCCCTCAGGACAATTTGTCCCTTTCTTTCTAAGTCAGGGGAACTCTGTTTCCATGGAATGGATAAAGAAGCAATCCAGCAAATGTAAAAGTTTCTTTCACCTTACCTTGCATGTGCATCTCCTTTAAATTACAAATAAATCTCATCAAGAGAAAGGTAATAAGCTGGAATCCTGGTGAGCATTTTACAGTCTGGCTTCTGGTACCTTGGTATAAAGGCTAGAGGTTGCTGTTGCAAGCATTTTAATATCCACACTTCTTTATATACTATTGTATTTCATGGCCTATATTGAACATTAAACTTCTGATGTCTTATTATCATGACAAGAACAGAAAATAGTACCAAACCAGGGCAATCTATTTTCATGACAGGTTTGCAGCATGCATGAGGAATAGCAAACATAAGCCATTCTCATTACAGTCTGAAGACTGTAATCTCCTTGTCCTCCAAGGATGTCATTCCTGGGGCAATCATCACAGAGGGATTTTTAAGGATCATATTTCATATTTCTAGAAGTTCTTGAGCAATCCAGTTATCAGTTCCAGCTACTTCCTAAAATGAATGTAAATTATTCTTGCCAAGTCAGTTCAAGAAATACTTATCAACCGTGAATAATAGCTCTGAATATTTATGAAACGCATAAATGCTTCAGAAATATTAACAACTTTTATCTGTAAAAGTCAGATTCTTCCAATCACATTGTTTGATGTGAATACAGATTTCAGTGTAAAGCACTTCATTTTTTTATTCAGAATTGCAGATTATGTATCTATGTATAAACGGTCCCTGAGCCATTAGTTTTGATTTACATATGGAAAGCTGATGACTATGTTTAGAAGTCACAGTGAACAGTCAAACGTCCTTTCGTCTTGGGAGTGTTCCATTATGTTTCTGTGCCACTTCTTAGCTGAAATTAAGAATCTTGATTGGAAGCTACAGGTAGTCCTTGGGTTATGACCACAATTGAGCCCAAAATTTATGTTGCTAAGTGAAACATTTGTTAAGTGACTTTGTCCCTTTTTACAACTTTTCTTGCCACAGTTGGTAAGTGAATCATTGCATATGTTAAGTTAGTAACACGGTTGTTAAGTGAATCTGGCTTCCCCATTGACTTTGCTTGTCCGAAGGTCGCAAAAGCTGATCACATGACCCCAAGACACTGCAACTGTCACAAATATGAGTCAGTTGCCAAGCATCTGACTTTTGATCACGTGACCATGGGGATGCTGCAACGGTCGTAAGTGTGAAAATGCAACGGTCGTAAGTGTGAAAAATGATCATAAGTCACTTTTTTTAGTGCGGTTGTATCTTTGAACGGTCACTAAATGAACTGTTGTAAGTCGAGGACTATGTGTATTTTAAGTCCTTTTTTTAAAATGTTTCCAGATGGATGAATAAAATATTGAAAAAGAAGCTGGAATAGTTTTCACACTATTTATTTATTTTGCACTTTTCCACCCTCGCATTTTCATGAGAAGAATTAGAGGGGGCGGGGAAGAATTCCTCTTAATAGTGGCATACTTCAGCCATCTCTTCTTGAAAGGAATTGTGCAAGGATTACAGTGAGCAAAAACATCACTTGATAGCTCCATGAAGAGGTAAATGAAGCAGAATGTTGAGGAAGAAAAGCTGGTGTCACCTAAATCTTCCTAGAATTCAACACCTGCATTTCTCTCCAAATCTTGAAATGAAACCATGGAACATGGACATTGCTGTTGTCTGACGACAGAGATCAGAAAGAAAAGTATTTCAGATCCATGGTTGTGACATCCAGATTTTATCTTTGTTCAACCAGCACCCACTGAAATTGATGGGAGATGTATAGAGAAATACAAGATACTCAGACATTTACTGTGACCATTTGATAAATAAATAAATAAATAAATACAAAGACAGTACATGCTGCCAGTGACCGTTTTAGTTAGGTTTGTTGTTTTGGTGGTGGTTAATCTCTTTCTACTTTGGGGGAAAAAAATGGAAACAAAATTTGTGATCAAATTGAATGAAAACTTTCAAGGAAGAAAAATTTGTTTTTTCAGCACAACAGTAATTTGAAGCATTAGTAAATGTCAAGAAGAGTGATAAATTGGGGAAAATGTATACAGTATTTTCATCATCTTAGAAAAGTTCTCCCAGTCAAGTCAGTGGTGTGCATTTCAAATAATAATTCACCGCTGCTATGTGATCCCTCATTTCTTATGTAGAATTTAGAAATGAAGACTATATAAACAAAAGTTCTACATATGACACAAGATGAGAAATCCACAGTATTAGCACAAGATGTGGTAGGAGCCAAATGATGTAGCCACCAGCTGTATTTACATGGAGAAAGTGTGGACAGAAATGAAATGAAAATACATTACTATTTCTCATTTTGTTGGACCTTTACCAGTTTCCTTATTCTGCTATTGTATTGTAATGACTATAGCCAACAGGATTCATGCAATATTGTAGAGGGTTGCCTTTGAAATCTGGAAAGTCTGCAAATGTATTCTTTCTGCACATCAGGTTGTTTACAACAGCGACTTGTCATGTAAGATTGACATCAGCAGATTAGGACACATCAAAGACCTGAAAAGCGGACTGAGACATTTAACTGCTTTGGTTAATTGGTTTGGTTAATTTCCATTGTTCACACAGACAGAATTATATATATATAATCCAGCACAGATCAACTCCGTAGCCAAGACACTCATCTCCAGAACAAAACGCTTAGCAGACGAACAACACCTAAAAACCGAACTACAAACTCTCACTAACGTACTAACAGCCAATGGATTCCATAGAAATAAGATCACCAACCTAATCCAAAAAGAAACTGCCACTAAAATCCAAGACAAAGAACAAGAAAACGGAAAAGCCCTCCTCCCATACATAAAAGGAACCACAGAC
>QLTV01002256.1:378123-404891 GCA_003457575.1 Thermophis baileyi
ATCAGATCATTAGAATTTCATATACAGTATATTAACACGCTCTGATGCTAAGGAATTAGACGTTCTACTCCCCCTCCCCACCTGAAAAGAATTCTGCGCCTTCGCTAAACTGGGCATGGGCGTGACCAGTGCGTGACTCATCTGGCCTGCGGGCTGGGAGTTTAGACATTCTACTCCCCCTGCCCACCTGAAAAGAACTTTGTTCCAACTGCCAGTTGCCTTATATTAACACGCTCTGATGCTAAGCAGTTACACATTCTACATAAATTTTCAAGCTTTAAGTGTCAATGTATCAAGCCCAATCGTAACTACTCATTAATTTTCAAGCTTTAACTGTCAATTGACTTTACACATTCTACTCCCCCTCCCCACCTGAAAAGAACTCTGTTCCAACTCCCTTATATTAACACGCTCTGATGCTAAGCAGTTACACATTCTACATAAATTTTCAAGCTTTAAGTGTCAATGTATCAAGCCCAATCGTAACTACTCATTAATTTTCAAGCTTTAACTGTCAATTTATCAAGCCCCATCACATAGTTTCGCAGCACAGCATGGGTATCCAGCTACTAGTATATACATATATATATTAATATACATTAACGAGCATATGTGCTTGTGCCTTTCTAAGTGATTGAAAAGCCACTGTTTGAATGATCTTTCTAGGATTTTCTCAGATTTTCCCTTACTGATGTCAAGCTGGCTCAGCAATAATTTCCCTATCATTGGACAATGTTATTCCTACTCCAATCTTCTGCCACTTCCCCAATTCTCTAAGACCTCCTCAAGGACAACAGTCACTGATTTTGAGACCACAATCTGGGATATAATCCATCCAATGCCATATTCATTCAATTTATTCAAATAGACTAAGTATTCTCTCACCAATTCCTTATCTATTTGACCTGATTTTTCTTTCTATCCTCATAGTGTTTGGCAAGATGGATTCCCCCCCCCTTCCTTTTGCAAAAAGGCAGATGCAAATAAGATTTATACAGTTCAGCCTACCTCCTGTTGTCCATTACCATCTTGCCATCTTCTCCAGCCAGTGGAGAACCACTTCTTGATCCACACACACACCCAATAATCTTTTTTGTTTTGTTTTGTTATTTTTGGCATTCATGGCCAGCCTCAATGCATTCTGATGACTTTCCTGACCCTCCTTACAGTTTTGGATTATTTCCTGGTATTCTGTTTTTGCTATACGGTATTATTCTCTTTCCAATTTTTAAACGTGTCTTCTTTATTTTTTCACTTGATCAGAAACTGTTATGAAAGCCCAAAAGGTTCATTAGGTGTCTCCCTCTTTTCTTTCTTCTGTATTTCATTCCCATTTCAGTTCCATCTGATATTATCCTACAAATTTCTCGATGTTCCTCCCAGTATCCTTTCACTTTAATTTAATTCCAAATAATTTTGTTGTTATTTTTAATTCCATTTCTCCTTTCCAGAGGCTCCTCATTTACCCATCTTTATTCCCTTTTTATTTCACTAAAAAGGCTCTCCTTTGTTTCTTTCTCTTCTAACTGTATCCTTTCCTTGATGTCTTGTAGATGGATCGACGACATCAGCAAGTATTGTGGGCTTAATTGGGAAAGGAAAGCTCAGAACTGTATTGGTTGGAAACATGCGGAAAAGGCCTTCCTCCTACAGTGGATAGACAATGGCTAAAATGATGGTGGTGGTGGTGATGATGATGATGATGATGATGTAAATTATTCAATATTTTTTTCTCAATCCCAATTTTGCAGCAACCAGTTCCCTTTTTTTCATGCACCACATTAGCACACCATCACACCCTTCTATGATTCTGCAACACAATTCTTTTCATTGTTCCAAGCAGCTCCCATATCCTTTTTCTTGGATCCATTTTTTCATTCTGTGGAAGATAAATCTGTTTGCTAAATAGTTTTTCATACAAAATACATATTTTCATTCTTGCAGTCACTCTACTTTCATTTTACTTTCTTTCACTTCTCTTTTTTTTTTACTTTTGCCAAATAAAGGTTGCTCCAACATTCAAAATTTCTTGTATCTTTCACTAACTGTAAAATATACAATATATAATTATACAATATCTTCTTATATCTTTCACTGATTCTCCTAAACTTTCGTCATAAAAAAAATCAATCAACCATGCTTTGAATACACAGTGATTCCTTTGCCACATATGAATATGCTTAAATTACCTCTTGGAAACAGACTTCTTCTAAGTAGATACTCTTCAGTCACTATTTTTATTCTTTACGAGGTCTCAGTTCCCCTCTCTATACTTTCCAATCTCATTTCCATTCATCCAGCCATATATGTCAACTAACACAATATTTTTTTCTGACTCTCATTCATTCAGATTGTTGCACAGTTTCCCAAGAACTCATCTTTGGTTTTTCCATTTCCACTCTTCATCCAAGTATAACATACAACAATCACTACACTATGAATTTTAACTTTCATTTGCACCAACAACACAGGCAATACCAATTCATACTTTCTAGCCTTTCTTTCAAAAGTAAACCTATATTTTCACTTCTTTGCAAGTATTATTCAAGACCAGCCCACATCATTCAGGAAAAAACCTGCCTATTAGTTTTACTGACATACAATATATTTGTCTTCCTTTTGTTTCATTTGCTAATACATGATCTTTACCATTTACTTCTCTTCTAAATACAGGTAATCCTTGCTGAATGGCCACTTGTTCAGCAAGTATTCAAACTTATGATGTTGCTGAATGAGGGATGGTAACAAGAGTTGCTCATAGGTATGGTTGTTGCAGCAACCATGAGGTCACAGAGTCCCAATTTGGGCACTTGGCAACCAGCTTGCAATTATGACATTGCAGAGTTCTGCAGTCATGTGATCACATTTGCAATACAATTATTGCACATTTGCAACAATTAAGTATCTGGGGGTGCAGATAACTAACAATCTGAACTGGTCTCTCCACACGTCATCCTTAGTGAAGCGTGCAAACCAGCGTCTGCATTTCCTGTGTTGGATGAGGAGAGTACATCTTTCTCCTTCTGTCTTGCCCACTTTTTACAGAGGCACGATTGAGAGCATTTTAAGAAACTGCATCACTGTTTGGTTTGGTGGCTGCAGTGCCTCAGAGAGAAAATCCATTCAGAGAGTGGTGAGGACAGCCAAGAAGATTATAGGAAGCTCACTTCCTGTCATTCAGGATACTGCTTATAAGCGCTATGTGCTTAGAGCTCAAAGCATTGTTAGAGATCCCACACACCCATTTCACAGTCTGCTTCTGTTGCTCCCCTCTGAGAGGAGGTTTTGAAATATTTCTAGCAGGACTACCAGATACTGTAGCAATTTTGTTCCCTATGCCATCCATCTGGTAAACTTGCAAGATTCGTTTTTCTTGCCATGTACATGTATACATCCAAACTAGACTGTTCTTTCTCCATGTCATATAATATATGAGGGTGTATGTATGTACAGTATGTATGTATGTATTTATTTAGTCATGTTTATGTAGTGTATATTGGAGGTGGTGACCCTTTGAGAGCTGTATGCAATGAAATTTCATTTTAATGTATGCCGATTAGTGTATATTCAAAGTGACAATAAAGTTATTCTAAGTCTAACCTTCATTCCTGGCTTCCCAGAAACAAAGTCAATGAAAAAGCTGGCAGGAGGTTGCAAATGGCACAGGATTCACCTAACAATAGCAGGTGGCTCTCCCAGAACCACTGGCATATGTCAGCGTTGTCCCATGATGTCACACTTTACAATCGCATTGCTTAGCGACAGAGTTTCCAGTCCCAATTACTCTTTATTAGCTAGGGCTACCTGTAACAGGGTTGTTGCCAGATAGTCCCACAAATATTAACCTGCACTATCTGTCATAGTTTTTTCTTTTCAATCAGACCTTTCATGTAAGATTTTCTAATAAGATAGAGTTGGTGTAGACTAGATATATTAGCCATAATTATACCTGTGCACATGCAGTGATCCATAGGAAGGTAAGGATAATACCAATTAGTTTTGGACATTTTGGCCAGTATACTACAAATTTAACCTATACTTGTATTTACCTTAAGCACGCTTATGCTAAACCATGCAAACTAATATCTTCAATATAGAGAATACTATGTAAGCTAATAGAGTATGCAGTATTTGGATCAAAGGGTGGTTTAGATTTGGCATTGTTGCACACATCTAAACATCTTAACTCAGATTTGGCAGTTCAAATCTCACCAGGCTCAAAGTTGACTCAGCCTTCCATCCTTCCAAGGTCGGTAAAATGAGGACCCAGATTGTTGGGGAAAATATGCTGACTCTGTAAACGGCTTAGAGAGCGCTGTAAAGGACTGTGAATTGGTATATACGTAAATCTAAGTGGTATTGCTATTGCTATTTTCTTAAATCTGTAAGGCTACCAAGCAAGCACTGATAAAGGGCTTTAAAAACCAGCCAAGAAATACAAATAGTTTCCATATTGTATTCAAAGCATTCATGCCTAGTTTGAGTCTAAATACTGCACCTGAATAAGTCAACACATTGTTGCTCATACCCACCAACTCAGAACATCATTTGCTCAAGATGCATCTTTGATTCTCTGATTCAAAACTCACAGAATTGATAGAAAGCAAGAAAAATGATGTTACAGTATTGTAGCTACTGTTTTATATGAAAACTGTATAAAGGTTCTACCATACTCAAGCTGAATGCTGACACATATCATGTGCTATAGAACTTAAATAGCTAAAGTCTTTCAACAGAGAATTAGATTAAATGAGATTGTCTTGCTTGTTTTAAACCTGAGATTAAGAAGCAACATCCAAAACCTGAAAGTTTCCATATTCTTCTTTCCCTTTTCTCCTAATATAGAATCCTGTACAGTACTCTTCCTTTATTTTAAGCTTCATTACAGAATATTTTTGAAGAAAAAAGGAACATTCTTTTAAGAAAGAAAAAATAATCAGAAAATTGGTGAGCTACTCATGCAAAAGAGATCTTTCACAGGATGGACACTATGCATTCTCTAACTACAGGATTGTTTGAATAATGATTAGAGGTTTTCCTTGCTATCCAGCCAAAACTGATTGCCATCTTGTCAGTTATTACAGTGTGAAATTGGCTTCACTCTATTTCTTGTTAAGGTAGCCAGAGAATGAATTCAAAAATAAATATCAGCAAAGAGCCAGGCTAGACAAACCTAACCTAAAAGCAATACATGAAGAAGTAAAAAGAGAGGGAGGGAGGGAGGGAGGAAGGGAGGGAGGAAGGAAGGAAGGAAGGAAGGAAGGAAGGAAGGAAGGAAGGAAGGAAGGAAGGAAGGAAGGAAGGAAGGAAGGAAGGAAGGAAGGAAGGAAGGATCACAATGGACTACCAGTGTGAGTCTTAAATTCAGCTCCAGAATGCTAGTCAACACAACACACATACTATATTTATTTATTTTGTTAGTTTGCATGACTGCCCATTTTAAGCAAATAACTCTGGGTAGCTAACAAACCATAAAAGTCAAACAAGCACATAAAGACACTAAAGAAGAAGAAAAAAAAGCAATAAAACATGCCACCAAAAGAACTGTCAAATGAAGAAAACACACAGATCAAACTCCATTAACATCCTGGCCCTAAATCCTGAGGAAAGACCTAGGTTTTAAGGCTTTCCAGAATGCAGCCCTTCTCCTCCATGCAGGTTGATATAGTTATTGTGAATGTAGATTGTTTGTAGACGGAATGTAGTGAGGTTTGTAAAGTCAAGATAGAAGTCAGAGAAGAGTCATAATTTCAGATTGATAAAATAATACAATTAATTTGTAAGGCAGGCAGAAATTATTGGCTCTGTGAATGAAGGAAGGAATAAAACCAGCTGACAGAGCTATTTTATATTGTGGTCAACTATTTTGAAGGATTAAAACAGAATTCTTTCAAAAGCTCAAAAGAAAGAGGAACGCCAAGTGTCAAGGAAATCAGATATTACTTTTTCCTGATCTGTCGCCAAAACTGAGCTGAAGAGGCGGACTGTTCTTCCAGTAAAGAAACTTCCTGTCAAAACTGTGGAGGTGGCTACTCCAGTCTTGCCCAAAATAAGGATGAACTGTGAAAATAAAAGCAGTGCTTTCAATCCTCACAGTAGTTCATTAATGCAAGCTTCATTCATCCCAACGAGGCACAGCCTGGTGCAATGCCTCAAGGATAGATATTTTCTGGATTTCTGATGGTTCATTTCAGATCTGCTGAAAGTGAATTCATTCAGGGAGATTTGAATTTTAACATAGGTTTATGACTCCCCTTTATGTCATTTTCAGCTTTATAGATCCTTTTTGCAGTAAAGAAATGTCTGATGCTTTCAAGGGCTGTGTCCAAGTGACCTTAACAAAGTAGTGTGTGTAAAGGGCAACTGGGACATGCAATATGGACATGGTGGCTAGCCATGCTTCCTCGTACATAGACAGCTCTATTCACAGAAGTAAATGAGACACTTAAAGAAGGAAGATTGGGATGCAGTGCCAAAAAATTCTTCTGTATCTCATTCTCATTCAGTTTGTTAGACAATCAATTATTGTCTCACCTCTCTGGATTAATTGTGAATTTCTTACATTTAACTTATTAATATGGTGACCAAAATGTATGACTTCTTCTGGATTTCTTTGCACAATCATCTCTTCATCTGTCTGTCTCCTGGGTCTCCTGAGCTTTCTTCCCTTCAGTAAATTTCCACAAGGAAGACCTCCTGAGGGAGCACTTCCCTTGAGCCCTTTTTTTCAGATCAGAAATTGTTGGCAGCAAGGGAAGGGAAGAGAGATGAAGCATACCATGGAGGCGGCATCCTGCCACCTCCCAACAAAGAAGTCAGTGCAAAAAGACTTCCCAAAGAAAGTCTGAAGCATCCTGGAAATGAGTTAGAAAGATGGAAATGGCTTTCATAGGATGGAGGGAAATCCTTGGGAGATAGTAAACGCCATGTTTCATCTCAGCATCTGTAGATTCTACTCTCAGGAATTAAGTGGAAGCATGTTTATGTACAACTGATTTAACAACTATTAAATCAGAACAAGTTTGTACAGTATGTACATGGTCCATGGACAAGACTTGACGCTTCATTAAAACAAGCAGATTTGTTTAGACTTTCCTATTTTGTATGTTACCAGATCAGCTGTTTTCTATTTCTTTCTAAAACAGATAATTTGCTTTCTCTGTTTGAAATGAATTATATCCAATGAAATGCTCTAGGTCAGCGGTTCTCAACCTGTGGGTCGTGACCCCTTTGGGGGTCAAACGACCCTTTCACAGGGGTCGCCTAAGCGTGCGCTAGCCCGCCTCGCCCCCTTTGTCACCTCATCGCATGCGGGGAGGGGGAGGGGCAGGGGTCACGGCGGCGGGGCAGGCATTAGGAAGGTTGAGAACCACTGCTCTAGGTGATTTTTGTATTAGCTTTTTTAAAAATATATTATTCATTTATTTAATTAAGTAGATTTAAATGGCTGCTCATCTCACAGGTGTGAATCTGAGCAGATAGCATGGATTAAAAGCACAGTATCAATATGATGTATTAAACAATATATTTCTCAGCCAACTAAATACAAAGTGGTTCTTCAAAACACCAAACAGTGGCAGTATGGACTCAGTTATTACCCTGGCCCCCATGCCTGGGAAAACAGTCAGTTCTTCATGGATTTCTGAAAAGCGAGCAAAGTTGGGGCCAGCCAAACCTCTGGCATTAAGGTATTCCAGAGGGCAGGCACAGCTATGGAAAAAAAACCACTTCCTGAGTCTGGCTAGATGACAGTCCTAACAGATGGGACACAGAGCATGCCGCTCCTGCTCAGCCTGATGGGATAGATAGAAACAATGGGAGTAAGGCAGTCCTCCAAATATCCTGGTCTTCTGTCATGCTGGGTTATATAGCTAACAACTGCACCAGAAGCAAATTAGATGCCAGTATTGCTCACAGAACAAAGTTGTAATGTCGGCGTAGTGAGACCAGTGGTGGGTTGCTCCCGGTTCGGCCCGGTTCAGCGAACCGGTAGCGGCGGCAGCAGGAGGCTCCACCCACCCACCCGGGATGCTCCGCCCACCCACCCGGGACGCTTCTGCACATGCGCAGAAGCGTCACGCGCGCGCGAACTGGTAGCGACGGGATTTACAACCCACTACTGAGTGAGACATACCATAATTGCCCACAATATGGCATTCCTGACAAATTGAAGCTTCTGGATGTTTCCAAGGGCACTTGGTACACAACACAAAGAGTTTCAAGGGGTGCAATTGATGCATAACACAAAACTATTCAAAGGCCCCCTGGCCGCAGCTTCCAGCAGCTTTTCACACAGGATCTGTGTACTCAGAAAACTCCCAAATTGTGCAACAGCTTTGTAAGAAAATAAGAAAAAAGTAAGACAAGGAAATCACCAGGTCCATGAGGCTTTAATGCTCAAAGCAGCTCCATCTTGCTAGGGCTGGGCTGAAGCTGAAATTCAGTTGTTCATTTCCATCTAGACTCCCACGGCTTTGTTATTAATAAGAATATGCAGCTATGTTTCAGCTAGCGTTAAGCATATTAACTTTCATTTACCTATGTAGGAGGTAATGTAAGTTTTATTGTAATCAATAGATTTGAAATGCACTTACATAGGCATGATTTACTGTGCCCCACCAGAAAGCATTGTACGGTTAAAGAGCAATCCTCAAGATACATCACAGGAATACCACTTTCTGCTGAACCCAGGAAGCCATCCAGGTTTAAAAAGCTGGATTTAAGTAAACTCTGAGATGACAAGCAACTCATCTTGAATAGAAATCAGGGCTGGTGTTTGGCAGCTTCTCTCATGAGCTGTTACCTTCATATGTTGAAAATCCACCTTCATATGTTGAAAATGCAAGAATCCCCTTCACAACACATTAGAAAGGTGAAGTTGAGAAAGCTGGTTTATGAATGATGGTAACACTTGGCTGTAAAGTTACCAAAAAGGAATATCCATTAAATACTGTGATGTTATCTGAAACTTATAATATTGGACTATAGTAATAATTACACCTAATACTGCCACTAGGGGTCATTATAAGGTTATAATTAGCAATATTGTTTTATAATGATGCAAGAACATCTCCCTCCTCCCTTCCCTGCCCCCCCACCCCAGTTCTTTGCTCTTTTAAAACATTTGTTATGGTTAAATATTGGCAAACCCTACCATACCTTTTTTTTAAATGCCAGGAATGAAAAAACCAAATTACCAAGAATCAGATTTTCCTTCAGTGTCTGATGCTTTTCCATAAAGTTGTCTGTTCAAGTCACAGATGCAGAGCCAAAGAGACAGAGAAAATCTCAATGAAATATAGCTCGTGAAAAAATCATTAAAATGTGTCCTTTTTTTAAAAAAATGATGCAATAATCTATTACCACGTGATCCGATTACCAAGGATCAATGATTTGTTAAGGGAGTTCTATTAATTTTCACACAATGTCATGCCAAACTAGGTTCCATTAGAATGTCTTTAACAATATTCAGTATTTTATATTTGTATTGTTTGATGTTATGCATTTAGTCTATATCCAGCCTTCTGAAAATGGAGCTGTTCTGAAAACAGAAGCAAGAGGATACTTACTGTCCTCAGATCAGAGGTGGGTTCCTCCTGGTTCGGACCGGTTCTCCTGAACCAGTAACGACCCGCTGGTGACATCACAGTGACGTCACAGATCCAGTTCGGTTGGTGCCGGTCCGTGGGCGCACGGTTTTGGGTGGCGGTGTGTGTGTGTGAAAAGTGAGCTCCAAGCAGTGGTGGGCGGTGGTCCGAGAGGCCGGGCAGCACCGCCTGCCACTGCCTGGAGCTCGCTTTTCACCCCCTGCCAGCAAAAACTGTGCAGGAAAAAACTCCGGAGTTTGGGGCATCCTGGAACTCCGGGGAAGTTTCCCTGCACGGGTTTGGGCGGCGGGGGGGGGGTTGAAAAGTGAGCTCCAGGCGGCTCGCTTTCCCCCCTCCCCACCGGCAAAAGCCGTGCAGGAAAAAACTTCGGAGTTTGGGGCATCTTGGAACTCCCAGGAAGTTTCCCTGTACGGGTTTGGGCGGCGGGGGGGTTTGAAAAGCGAGCTCCAGGCAGCTTGCTTTCCCCCCCCACTGGCAAAAGCTGTGCAGGAAAAAACTCCAGAGTTTGGGGCATCTTGGAACTCCCAGGAAGTTTCCCTGTACGGGTTTGGGCGGCGGGGGGGTTTGAAAAGCGAGCTCCAGGCAGCTTGCTTCCCCCCCCCCACTGGCAAAAGCTGTGCAGGAAAAAACTCCGGAGTTCAGGGCGTCTTGGAACTCCCAGGAAGTTTCCCTGCACAGGTTTGGGTGGCGGGGGGGGGGTTGAAAAGCGAGCTCCAGGTGGCTCGCTTCCCACCCACCCACCCCCACCCACTGGCGGGGTGTCCTGGAACTCCTGGGAAGTTTCCCTGCACGGGTTTGGGCGGTGGCGGGATGTGTGTGAAAAGCGAGCTCCAGGTGGAGGCGCTCCGAGAGGCCGGGCAGATGTCCCAGGACAGCGCTGCCCGCCACTACCTAGAGCTCGCTTTTCACCCCACCCCCCTGCCACCGCCCACCAGCAAAAGCGGGAGGGCTGCGAGACACGCTGGAGATTGCCAGTTAGCCAGTCATCTTATGGTGTGGTGGGTCGAAAGAGGGGAAAAAATGAAGAAAGAAGCTTAGTTACGAGGAGAGGAGCTATTCGTAGATTCCCAGGAGGGGGACTTTGGCGGGGAAAGAGGACGTCGGAGGAGAAAACTAATCTTCTAGGGAAGAATTTCTGATTGAGAACAGACATTGTATCGGGTGTGTGGCATGAAGATAAGCTTTCTAGAGGTTTCTCTGCGGTAGTTTGTGCTAAGAGTAGCTCCCTACATATGTGTGTGTTGTACTCCTCTTCACCCCCAAGACGGCCTGCTGTCCTCCCCGAGAAGGTGAGGGGACAACAGGTGGGAAGGACTTGCGAGCGACGGGCTGAGCCCCACTGAGGTGAAGAGAAAGAGAGAGAGAGAGAGAGAGCGCCTTAGCAATGGGGCGTGGAAGCTTGTTTTCGCTCCACAGTCAAAATGAGCGGGTCCTCCGGGCAGACTCCTTGCTCCCCTCCCCACCCCCCGCATGACTCGCGAGGCCCAAAACTGCCATGCAGAGATTGGAAAGATTAGGAGCAGCCTTCGCCTCTGCTTGTAGTGGCCTCACAGAGCCCGTCGCCAGGGTAATAAGCAGCTACCATGGCCGTGGTGGGGCAAAAAGGACTCTCCAAATGTGAATGCCTTTCCTTGCCCTCCCCAAGTGCTGGACTCTGCCATTGCCATCGCCCCTGGCCTGCCCGGCTCGCCCATGGCTGGCTCCACGCTCACGTGGACTAGCATGAGCGTGGCTCTCCAGGAGCTCGGCAACAACAACGCAGTTCTCTGGTCAGCCAGTGAGAAGAAAGCTGCTTCATGTTTTTCCTCCGTTGCCCTTCTCAGCCGAAAAGCTGTGGCCCGCGGGCCGCGGAAACAGTGTCACCCTCTTGACTGGGGGACTGGGCGCATCCTCAGTGAAGCCACCCCAGAGGTCCAGAGGGAAGCCTTTCTCCTGCACGCTCATCTCGCGGACGCGGCAGGAGTGGGGTGCTCCGGATGCAACCGCGGGGAAGGCCCATCAGAGGCGAGAAGGAATGCTTTTTGGCCAGGAAGGGCAACGGAGGGAAAGCCGAGATGACCACAGGTACCTCACGGTGTCCCGACCTGGATATGGGGCCGGAGTGTCAAAAAAAGTGTCAAAAAGTCCCAAAACTTTTTGCCACCATTTCAGTGGGTGTGGCTTGGTGGGGGGGGGGTCATGTGTCTGAGGGTGGGTGTGGACTGACTGTGCATGTGTGATGTTAAGTTGCCCATGCCCACTCAGTCTCATGACCATCAAACCACACCCACAAAATAAGCCACGCCCACATAACTGGTAGTAAAAAAAATTAGAACCCACCCCTGTCTCAGATGCTTCCATAAACTCCAAATTACCTAGTGACTGAAGCTGGTTCTAGCTGGCAGGCATCAGACATTGAGGTCAAGGAGCAAACAGAGTTAAGAATATCACCTGGTTTCAAACTAGTCTGTTTCTTTTAGATCAGGGGTGTTAAACTTGCGGCCCACGGGTCGGATGCGTCACGCACTGGCCACCCACCCCCATTTTAGCAAAGGGGGAAAAGTAGTGATATGTCACATGATGACAACATGATGCCACGAGTTTGACACCCCTGTTTTAGATGAAGTGAATTTCATTGTTTCATCATCACTACTAAAGATATAGTCGTTAACCTGAAAGACATTTGTATATGGAATGTGAAAAAGTGCCAAAATGTCTTTCAGGCGATTTACCTCATGATTATTGACATAGATGCCATAGATCCTTTGCATAAACAAGTAACTGATCATAACACTTTATGATGGGATCACCCTATTTAATTGTTCAGAACTAAATAGCACATCTTTGATAACTTCAAGTTGTAATCAGACTGTTGCAACTATACTTGGATAAGGATATTCTAGAGCTGCAAAAATGCAGAAAGCAACAATCAAAAGGATACCTTCCTTATGAGAATAGTCTAGAACAGAGGTGTCAAACTCGTGTCGTCACAGCGGCGTCACGTGACATATCGGGACTTTTTTCCCCCTTCGCTAAACCGGCCTTGGCGTGGCCAGCACGTGACACATCCGGCCCTCGGGCCGCAAGTTTGACAGCCCTGGCCTAGAATATATGAAAAATCACCTTGGGGGGGGAAACTTACTGAAAGAGATTAAGATCTATAAAATAATGCATAGCATGGAAAAAATAGACAGGCATTTTTTTTCTCTATTCTTTATCCAGTGAAGCTGATGGGAAGTAAATTTCAACAGACCAAGAAGGATTTCTTCACAGAGTGCATAATTAGCTGTACAGTTCATTGCTACCAGATGTATGAGTGCAGAAATCTAGGTCAGTTTTAAAAGAGGATTAGATACATTCAGAGGACAAATCTTTTAAGGATTACTGATTTTGAAAACTCAGTATTACATCCAAGTTGGAGTAGCATCCCTCCCCAAACACCAGTTGCAGGAGAGACCAGTTGTCTTCTGCTTGAGCAACCCAGAAGCATCTAGTTGGCTTGACTAAATGACCCTGACCTAATCCATCTTGGAAGTTCTGTTGTTCTTATATAGAAATTTCAGCTGCATAACTATGAGATTCTGGTACAATTAAAGCTGTTAACA
This sequence comes from Thermophis baileyi, assembly GCA_003457575.1. Classification (NCBI taxonomy): domain Eukaryota; kingdom Metazoa; phylum Chordata; class Lepidosauria; order Squamata; family Dipsadidae; genus Thermophis; species Thermophis baileyi. Next base: position 391,316 of record QLTV01002256.1, read on the forward strand.
TATATACCAGTATTATAATATATTAGAGTATCAGTGAGAATATCTGTATAGTAATGTGATTCAAGCCATTGTCTACACTGAACTAGAGAATTCATATACACTCAAACATCCAAGAGAAAAATCCAGATAAACAGAGTGTTTTCTTGACTTAGTGGGATCAGTGATATACTGATTTTCCTACTTTTCCAGAAGAGCTTTCCCAGAAAGCTCTTTTAGGAAAACCTTCAGTGGGCATCTTTAGAGTGTTCTGCTCAATAGGGATTGGGATTGTAATTTCTAGAATCCTTTCCAGGAAACCAAAGAACACTTCAAAAGATGTTCTAAAAAGGATGCATTACTCCTTAAGATATTTGGATATAGAAAAAAATCTCTTTCCAACATCCATATAAATGAATGATCGCTAATGAAACATCAGGAAATATGTTGTCTAGCCCAGGGTCACTAAACCCTGAAGCTCAGCATGGTCCAACAGATTCTGGCTGTGAAATCCTATATTAATCTATTGGAATATTTGCAAAGGCTTTTTAGGTAATCACTAAAAGGTTTCTGGTTTCTGAAATTTATTCAACCAAATCCATGTTTTCAGTTCCTACATATTGCTTTGCCATTGTATGTGGGAATACTGGTTTATGAGAACATTCTTTTTTCCATAAGACTATCCATGTTTTTCTTTTTAATGAGAAAATGAGCCGAGGTGGCGCAGTGGTTAGAGTGCAGTACTGCAAGCTACTTCAGCTGACTGCTAGCTGCAGTTCAGCAGTTCAAATCTCACCGGCTCAAGGTTGACTCAGCCTTCCATCCTTCCGAGGTGGGTCAAATGAGGACCCAGATTGTTGGGGGCAATATGCTGACTCTGTGAACCGCTTAGAGAGGGCTGTAAAGCGGTATATAAGTCTAAGTGCTATTGCTATTGCTATTTTTTCTTCCTTCAATTTCTATTTCAAAAAGCAATTAAATTTCCTACTCTGATAGGTGAATAAAATCAAACAAAGAAATTATGACAAGATATTCTATAATCAGGACAAAGTCTGACTAGAATTGATCATTTCCTAAAAGAAATCAGATTCACTTAGAAAAAAATGTAAGATAATGGTCGATTTTCAATTTTTGTTTATTTTTGTAGCAAAAACTCTTCTTATATTCATTGTAGGTAGATGGTGGCAGTGGCTTTTTATGTGTATTATTCTTGAAGGTGCCATCTTGACTTCTTTTTTTTAACTTCCCCACTTTGGATACCTCTGATTGCAAGGTTCTACCAAGACACTGTTTTTGTTATGTATTATTTCTTGGAATCACTATATGATAGCATGTGATTATTAACAATAATCACATGATCATTCCAGGATTTGCTGCAAAGGGGAAGTTATATTGTGAATGAACAGGGTTTTGTATTTATTTATTTATTTTTTTGCTTTAACAAAAAGGTCAGCTGCTTTGCATATTTTCAAAGGAAATTAACCTCCCTCCCTTTTTACCTGTAAGTAGGCCAAATTACTAAAAAAAAAAAAAAAACCAACCTTTGAACATAAATCCACCAGTGTGGAAATGTACCCTGCAAATTTGAAAGTAAAATGGATTGGATATATATTAGTCTTCGTGCCTCTATTAATACTTAGTGGTATTTTATGTCATCCAAAATCTACTGCCTAAGATACCTCCTCACTCTGCCTAATGGTGAGGCCAGCCCTGGAACAGTCAATTAAGGAACATTTTGTCTGTGCCAATTGGAATAAGCACTGGGACATTTTAGCAAAATTCCCAGCTCTTGCCTTTTCCAGTAAATGTGGGGTATACAGAGCACTCTTGAATACCAAAGTTGTGGTTTTCTCCTGTGAAAAGAATGGAAACCATATTTTAAGTGGGCAAAATTGCCTTCATTCCTCTGTAAATTAAGCCTCCAGGAAGCATGCAGTGCCTTTAAGCTGCCATGTCTTATGTAAGAGAGAAGGAATCAGCATGAAAGAAGAATGATTGACATCCGCACTCTGCTGATGTATAGAAAGGGGCATTGCCTTTTTGATACTGTATGATCTCAATATGGCAAGCTCTTCTGGCAAAGACTGGAATACTTCCTGCCACAAAAGCTGTATTAAGCAACTTTTCCTGAATATACAGATCCTGTTTCTTATCCTGAGAAAAAGAATTTTGATGAGACCTTTGAAAGTTTTGGAACTTGATTCATAATGTCAGTGTATTTGGAAAACTACACTTAACCAGCATTCAGAGAAAACATTTTACATCAATTTCTTTACTCCAAACTTCTATGCATTCCTGAAGATTCAGGAGAGCATTCTAGGGGCCTGAGAATTTAGAATACAATCTGTAAAATATTTTATGTAGTCAGTGAAAAGATTTAAAATGAAATTTAATGAATTGTATTTAAAGCATTATTTAATATTCCAAATCAATCCATTGTTATTTAAAACATATCTGATTTCCCACCCCCAATCCTCAGTTAGAGTGACAGACTTACATTAACATTTTTGAAAATTAAATGAATCATTCCAGTTCATTACCAATTAGCAACTGATAGAGTTTTGGCATCACTTATCCTACATCACTTATCACATTTGGGATTAAGCATTATGACAATTCTGATCATTCCTGGAGATATAGCCCAGAAGATGATAATGGGAAATTTTAGCTACCTCCTAAGTTATTGGGCTATAAAGCATTGCAATAAACTCTCTTGTCCTCTATGCTTTTCAACGTATACCTGGAAGAAGCCATTCACAAATCTGGGTTCATGTACAATTAGTCTATAAGTGATACTCAGCTCTGCCTCTCATTTGTATCCAGCCAAAACTGTAGAATTCTGGAATTAGTAATTGTAATCTTCTGTAGAAGGTAAAGTATAATGAAGACAAGACTTCATCCAGATCATGGGTGTCAAACTCGCGGCATCGCGTTGCCGTCACGCGATGTTTGTTCCCTTCGCGGAGCTGGGGTGGGCATGACCTGCGTGTGATGCATCTGGCCCGTGGGCTGCCAGTTTGACACCTCTCATTCCAGATAATAGAGGTGTTTTATGTTAAGGGTACTGAATACTACGGATAGAAATTTATCATTGGGATTAGATGGTGATTAAAAGCCCAATGAAATTTGATGAAATTAAACTGCTGTTAGACGGTGATAGTTTGTTTTGGTTATGTCTCCATGCATGATGTGAAAACTTCAGCTTATGTGAAATATGGTCACTTGACTGTTGGTGAAGTGATCAGTTAGATCATATAAACCTATACTGCAAAAATTGTGCCAGCTATTTATGCATTTCCAATCAAATTTAAGCTACTGATGTACTGTAATGCTGTATACTGTTTGGAACCTAGCTATCCATATAAATCTATTCTAAATTTAAGATCAGTGATGAACATTTTTTTTCATTCCTTCTTCCCACCCCAAAGGATCCTTCTACATTAATTCTACACATCTGAAATAGTCTCAGATCTTTGATTATCAGATCCCATCACAGCAAGTTTTTGAGGTCTTTTCCTGATTGGATTTTATTGAACAGTTTCGTTCATTCGTTCATTCATTTATTCATTCATTCATTCATTCATTCATTCATTCATTCATTCATTCATTCATTCATTCATTTGTTTATTTAACTTCTAAACTGCCCATCTTGCCAAGGCAATTCTAGGCGGTTTACAGTCAATCATTAAAAATACCAAATAAAACATTAAAACAATAAATAAAGACCATAAATTTAAAGTTAAGTTAAAATTCAATTGACCAAGATGGAGAGGAAGAGAGCAAAGTGTACATGAGATGGGGCCTGTCTAACCCATTAACCACCTCCTGGATGCCACTCCCCCATTGGGATCCCAGGCCAGTTGGCAGAGCCAGGTCTTCAAGTCCCTTTTAAAAGGCCAAAAAGTTGCATGAGGATCTCACCTGTGGGGGGGGAGGACAATGTTCCAGTGGGTGGCTACCATGACAGAAAAGCCTTTTTTCCTGGAACCTACCAGCCAAAATTCCCTGACTGATGGGGTCTGCAGCAAGCCTCTTCTGCTAGCCTGGGTGGGATGTGCTAATCCCATTGGTTCCTCTGATAACCTGAACCCATCCATGAAGGGATATAAAGATGATACCAATACATTGAATTGGACACAAAAGCAAACCAGTGCAGCTCACAGAACAGCAGTATAACATGGGCTACCCTAAAGGTCCCAAGAACTGATAATGTGGCTGTGTTCTGTAGGAGCTGAAATTTCTGGATACTCTTCAAGGATACCCCATGTAGACTGTGTTGCAATATCCAACCAGGCTTGGAGTTAACCAGGCTTGAGTTACTGAATGCAGGAACTCCCAGTCCAGAAAAGGGTGCAACTGGCACATAACATGAAGTTGCACAACAGCTCTCTTTGCTCATTATGTTCATCATGATGTAAACTAGAATACCTTCCACTGAGTCTAAGATCCAGATTGATGACATTCCCAATGTATTAATTGTCCATCCTGGGTTTAACATACAAGCTATAATTCAACCAGTTACAAATGCTGACTACAAAAGGAAGTTGCAGTTTACATTGTACCTTCTAACTTTAATGCTAGTCATCGTTTTGTGAAAAGTGGATAGATTTAGGCATTAAGGAAACAGAATTACAGCCTAAACAGAAGGCGTTCAAACTTGTTATCAAATGTCCCTGAACAGATAGGGAGGCTGATAACATGCTTGTTGTCTCTGACTTGTTTTCCTTCCCTTCATTTCAGTGTTGCTGAAGATCTCCAGCAGCTTCCCTGCTTGCAATTCTTATTTGACCTTTTTGTTACCAAGTTATTGAGGAAGCTTTAAATAGTTCTTTATGAGATCTCAGTAGGCATTTCAATCTTCAATTCAGGACAAGTTCTTATAATCCCACAAATCAGCATATACAAGATGACCCGCAGCTTAGTGTTCATTTCAGCCCCCAATATCTATTGTCTTTCACAGTAGGAAAAGGAGAACATAGTATAGAGAAGAAAAAACAATTTATTAAAACTGCTGGGGAGCAAGCACAAAACTTGGAATTCTTATATCTTAGATGTCCTTGTGGATCTTCTTCAACTTTTTAGTTAGTATTAATGCTAGAAAGATGAAGTAGTTTTCTTTCAGGTCCTTTCAACCCTCACCAATAACAGGATGTACATTAAATTTTCTTCATGACTTTTTCAAAAACCCTGCTGATGGAAAATAGATACTAATAGAAACACTAGTCCCTTTTTCATATTGGTTCAAGATTTTCTTTACAGGTAGTCTTTGCTTAATAACCAGTTGCTTAATTGGTTAGCTTAACTTAAATGAGTGACTTCCCTAAGAACTACTTACAACCCATTTTCAAATTTCTGACACTCACAAATGTACCCTTGTGGTTACGCGATCACATTTTCAGCAATTGGCAACTGATTTGCATTTATGGCTATTTGCAACATCCCAATGGCTTTGACTGCAATTTTTGGTGGTTTTTGCTGGTTTTTCTGGTGGGTTTTTTTTCTCCAGTTTCCAGCAAAAAAAAAAAAGTCCATTGGGGAAATGGAATTGCTTTATGATCATGGTGTTTGCTTAACTGTAATGTTTACTTACCTCTATAGAAAAGGCTGTAAAATTGGAGATGGCCACATGATGATTGGCTTAATGATCGCCACAATTACCATAATTCCAGGCCTAATTACAGTCATAAGAGGAGGACTACCTGTACTGAAAATTCAGATTGTGCAGCAAACATACATAAAATTGATCCATGTACAAAGGCTTCTTAATATTTTAGTGATGGATGATTCCTACAGCCCTCAGTTACTATGAGCATTAATTTTAGGATAAATATCAATTTTTCCCAATAATTTCTGAACAGGTACTTTTAAAACATTAGTTGCAAGAGTGAAAAATATTGTCTGACTAACTGATTTTTTGCAACAGTCATTGTAATTGAGCTGGATCACTAATCTTTGTGGGGTTTTGTCATGCTTTCTCTGCCTTCAGCATAACCATTCTCAAATATAACATAGCTGACATACTCAATTTGTATTATATTTTCCAATATAAAACCCTCAAAAATCAACTGCACAATTTTAGTATCATTTAATGTTATTATTAAACATGCATTTTTACATGCTCTGAAAAACTTGCAGCAGCAGCCCCCAACCTTTTGGGCACCAGGGACCAGTTCCATGGAAAGAGGTTTTCCTGCAGACCAGAAGGGGTGTGCTCCAAAGGTGCTTTTTTTTTCAAGAGACAACTGGACTTTCTGGTTTTTTTCTTTGGAGACGTTTCACTTCTCATCCAAGAAGCTTCTTCAGCTCTGACTGGATGGTGGGAAATGGAATCCAGTCAGAGCTGAAGAAGCTTCTTGGATGAGAAGTGAAACGTCTTCAAAGAAAAAAACAGAAAGTCCAGTTGCCTCTTGAAAAAAGCGCCTTTGGGACAACCATGACCTGGATGACTGAGAATCTTCATAGACAGAGATCTATGCAGGCTTCACATGCTGCCTGCATCCCGTTTGCGCAGCCTGGTTTCTGGCATGCTGCGGCCTGGTGCCAGTCCACGGACCCGGGATTGGGTACCCCTCACGTACAGAACGAAGTCCACTGTTTTTCCTTTTATAAAAATTATAAGTGGTAGTCACAGCATGACATTGGCTTTTATTTTGTAAAGGGAGACTTCATTCCAGTTCATAACTTCTTTCAATGATATTGGGGAAATATTGGTGATTTCAACGTACTGTCTTAAATAATCTGAAGGTCATCTAAAGTAAATAATTGTACAACTTGCTTAAACCAAGAGTAGGCAATCTGGGGCAATCCATGCATCGCCAAGCATCACAACATCCTTGGTTCTTGAGGGGAAAAAAATGATGCATATGAAGGCCAACACTAGCTAAAGAACTGGGGGCTGCGATTTCCCATTGTTGTGTATATAATAAATAAAAAAATGACCAACTTAAACTGAATGACCTAAATCACAGGGATGTGCTTATCAGAATAGAGCCATTGTTCTGCATTCTTAACTAACAGATGCCTTTTTTCAGTTAAGTCAATACATTATAGAAAGTCCAGAAGGACACTTTGTTACATGAAAGGAGTAAGACTGAAAATATATTCAGCTTCAGCCTTCATTTTGGCCGACCTTTTGTTTTCATCTCTCATACCAGCAGGGAAGTGAAAATCCCATTTTCCCAGATAGCACAAGCTGGCTGAGAGAAATCATTTTCTTCATTTTATTTAATTTCTTGAGCAGGACAAGCTAAAGATATAGCCTAGAGGCACCCTGGGGTTCTTTATACGAAGATGCCAAAGCTCTAAATTTCCTAAAGGGAAACCTGCAGTAAAAAAAAAATGTTCCCTCCCTTTTCAACCATAAAATGCACAAATGGATATTGAAGGAAGCTGAGGTATTGATTACCTGGTTCTTCCTGCATTGTAATAACATACACAACATAAAAGGACATGATAGTTGCTATGCAGATTCAAAAGTCATAATTAAAGCTATAGGTTTAGATAACAGAAAAGACAATAAAAACATCTCCTAAGGAAAAAATCCAAGAGGTTCTCCTGGAAGTTTTTAAAACCAGAAACTCTTGATGCAAATGTTGATATTTGCCTGGCTCTTTATGTATTGTGACATACTATGGACATCTATTATTCTTGGTTTGTTTCCTTGGTTTTAATATTGTTCTAGTGCTGTTGATCACTAGATAAATATGAAAACATCTAATATCCCTTAAGATTCTTAACCATAGTTAAAGATTGGAAGATATGTAATAGTGGCAAATATCTGTAGCTCAGGTGTAGGATGAGGGTGAAGATTCATTCTCCAAGCTTGTGGGTTGGTTTCCAAATTTTTCTTTACCAGACTTCTTCACCAGAGGTAACTTCTTCACCAGAGTTTAGGGCAGAGGTCTTAAAACTTGGCAACTTTAAGACTTGTGGACTTCAACTCCCAGAGTTGAATCCCTTCAATTCTGGGAGTTGAAGTCCACAAGTCTTAAAGTTGCCAAGTTTGAGGACCCCTGGTTTAGGGGATGTCAGTGTTCTTCTGTTTATAAGGGCTTATAAGGGTAATCTCCTTATCACAAGATCACAAGACTCACTGATGACTCACAGCTGACCCATCACAAGACCCTCACTTGACACACCAACACCTGAAGCCATTATAAACAGAAGAACACTGACATCCCTTAAATTCCACTGCAGATGTTGCCTAGCTTGGTAATGAAATGTTCAGAAACCAACTCACAAGTTTGGACAATGAACCTTCACCCTCTTTGGAATATATTTCAGCCTCACATGCTTGCTTCCTTCCTTTCTTCTTCTCTTTTGCTGGGGTTACAAATTGTACCAACTTATGTAATGTATTATTTGACCATGTTTTACAATGTTTGGTAAATTATACTTTACAGTCTTAAGATATTGTATTTGATTAATTATTGGGGGTTTATCCAATCAACCATAGTTAAGCATTCCATCACTTCAGGGGTGGGTTCCAAAAATTTCTACTACCACTCTGTGGGTGTGGCTCAGGGGTGGGTTCCACTTACCTTCGCCACCGGTGTGCATCACGACATTGTGGGCGCGCGCGTTCCCCCGGTGCAATGCTGCTTCTGCGCATGCTCAGTCACTATAATCGGCCCGAAACACAGCTGAGGAGCTGATCAGCTGTGCTTCGGGCAAAAAATAAAGGTCAGCATACACCCGGGGCGGGCGAGAGGGCCATTTCCGAAGCAGCAGCAGAGCACAAACGGCACAAAACTTCAAAAATTCGCCAAAAATCCTCGGAAAAAAATGGCGGCGCCCACGGACCGGCACCGACCAAAGCGGGTCAATGACACCATTGTGACATCACCAGCAGCTCGCTACCAGTTCGGGTGACCCAGTACGAACCGGGAGGAACCCACCCCTGCATCATTTCCTTACAATGTGTGAACCTTGGCTTCCTGTCTCTCCCCAGTCTCACTCTTCTCTGTAATCTCTAATAAACACAAGCCAGTTCCCTCTTAATTAATGTGTTCAAATCAGCCTTGAAATGTCATTAACACGGGAACCTCCATGTATAACTTGCCCAAACAGTTATTTTTTACAAGCTGAAAGAAAAAGATGGAAGTAAAAAACCAATCAAAATATTTTCATCACCTTCGTAAGCTTATTTTACTACCAGTCTATCAGCATTTTGTTGGTTAAAAAAATTGCCTTAGTCCCATTTCCAGGTATCATAAACATTTCAATAAACTGTGGACCTGAATGTTCTGCTTTGTTTCTCAGGGTTAGTGGGAGAGGGGTTGGTCTCTTCATGTTTAATTATCCAGGTATAATTTATACTCTACTTGCATATGTCTTCCATGTCTATGAGAGGCCTGTGCATTGTCAATTCAAACAGTAAACAAAGAACGAGTTAAAATGACTTTGATAATAACAACTTTTATGAAAGGAGAGAAATGACTGATTATACAGTAGGTAAGCAGTAGAAAGCCAAGCACAATGAAGGAAGTGTATTAAGTTTGCTGCTAAAAGGATTTTGAAATGAAGTTTCAAACTGAGTCCACTTGAAAAGCAGTCCTTTCTTTTATGGCAGAATTATGCAGTCATTAAACTTCAACAGAGAGTCTTCAAGTCTGAAAAACATTTAGCTATTTATTGCAGATGACAGATGTTGTTTTCTTTTCCCTTTTGTTCAAAAAAACGCTTTGAGGTGGGACAGGATAAAATAGAAACTGGTGCAAACTCAACCAGTGAAGATTGTTGCTCAGCTTGGATTCAACTCAGGATTCCGCCACACCACAACACAATGTCTCCAAAGGGGAGTAAATCCAACTCACTTTTATTTATTTATTTTCTCTCATCTGCCTCAATTTGCAACCTGCAACCAAAGTTATTAGGCTGTAGCATGGAATCAACCTTGTCAATAAAATACATGTATACATACATACATACATACATAGTAGATATTTTTCTCGTATAGAAGAATATATAGTATAGCAGATCTGTTTCCTCCTGTTGGCTAACCATACTGTTTTCTTTTTTACTTATTTACAAGGCATTATTGCTGGATTGCAGGAAATATGAAAGCATTATGAATTTTTAAAGTCAGATGCAAAATTCCAGAGCCCACCTTCAAAACTTCCAGTCTCTAGTTAGTTTCTCTACCTGTGGCACTGCAGCACATTTTTTTTTGTTTTTTTACAAAGATATGCATATTTAGGAAGGAAATTAAAATGATTTTTTTTTTCTGCCAGTCTTTTGATTGCACTACCCACCTTGAAGATGGCATCTTATCAGGGGCAAAAGACGTCAAGGAAGCTGGGAAAGTGACCAGAGGAAAGTGACAGAACCAACTATTAGAAGAGGGGTTTGCTAACAGCTTATATCATATACAGTAATTCAGTACAGGCTATCAAAAGCCCAGGAAGAAGAGATTCAGTAAAGCAAAACAGTCTTTGTTTTAATGAACTCACTAATGAGAGGTGAAAGTTCCTATCACAGTTTCAGAGATTCTCTACTTTATCCATAATTCTTGCATGAAACACTTCATTGTAACCTCTTATTCATTCAATAGTTCTGCATTCTTTAAAGTTTCCTGTCTTATTTCTGGGTTATACTATTTCATCTGTGGTTTCTTAATAATATAAGTGAAAGCTATGAAAAATTCACAATTAGAGGTGGGGCATGCTTGCTTTCTTCTTATGGTAGATGACCAGAAGAGAGGGCAATTGCTCTTTTCAGCTCTCCCTGTTGTGAAGATTTTGGCAACTGGCTCGATGAGAGTCATTTCTATAGGAGCTAAAAAAGATTCTGCTTGAGATATCAACTCTGAACTTCAGGACTAGCTCCTGTATTATAGTAAGAGCCACAGGTAGATTAAACTACTAGAATGTTTGTATTTTAGAAGCAAAGTATTAATTCTGAAAACAGAATCTGTACTCAGTCAGTGAATTGTAGCAGAAATGACTAATCCAGAGTTTTGAGATGAGATGAATAGAATCAGAAAGGCAGAAATAAATAGGTGCTGCAGTGCCTGTCAAGAAAAATGCTACTTTCTTCATGTTCACTTTACTTGGCTGGCTTTGTTCTCAGCATCTTCAAATCTCAGAGATCTAATGAACCAGAGAAGGCAATGATATTTTTCTACTCCAGTAAGGCCAGCATTTGGAAACCTCTTTCAACAAGAACATAATTCAACTGTTTGAACTAATGTTTCAGCTTCCCTTTAATGAAAATGTTTTCAGCCTTTCCTAAATTGCTTCAATTTACAGCACCAGTTTCAGAAATATGAAGCCAATCTGTGTTTGTATAATACTAAACAATACAAAAGAAACAGCAAGTTATATATTGTCAAGATATTGCAATGGTTATAGTTTAAAACTGGTGTGTGTGTGTGTGTGTGTGTGTGTGTGTGTGTGTGTGTGTGTGTGTGTGTGTGTGTGTGTGTGTGTGTGTGTGTGTGTGTGTGTGCAGAGCCTGTGGCCACGAGGTGGGGTGGTGGTGGAGCTGTCCCACACGCCCCGCACCAGCTTACCTCAGGGCCCCATAGCCAGGCCATCTGTGCAGCAGGAGCCCATGTGCCCACTGACCCACTTCTTCTGCTTGCTCGTGGCCGCAATGGAGCAGGAAGCCGAGTAGTGTTCTGTTGCTGTGGCTGCGAGACAAGGCAGATGTCAGGGAGTGAATGGCCTGGCTGCAGGGGCCCTGAGGTAAGCCTGTGCGATGCATGTGGGGCAGCTCCACCTCCCCGCCTCACCTCGTGGCCGTGGCACCAGCGCGTTGCTCAGCCTCCTGCTCTGTTGCAGCCGTGAGCAAGCAGAAGTGGGCCAGTGGCCACTTGGGATACCGCTGGATGGGGCTGCAAGAGCCACCACCCTGAGGCAAAGCAGGTGTCAAGCCTTGACACAAGTGTCAAGCCATACTTAAGAGCCTGTGCAGCCGGCTACTTGCTCATTCCATCAGGGTGCTTGCGGTGCTGCAGCCATGAGATGATGTGGGTGGTGGTGCAGCTGTCCTATGCGCCCTGCATCAGCTTTCCTCAGGGCCCCCACAGCCAGACCATCCACATCCTGGCACCTGCCTTGCGGTGGCAGCACCAGCGGCCATGTGCAGCAGGAGTCCACGTGGCTGCTGGCCCAGTTCTTCTGCAACAGAGCAGGAGGCCAAGTGGGGTGGTGGTGCCACGGCCGTGAGGCAGATGTTAGGACATGGATGGCCTGGCTGTGGGGGGGCCTTGAGGTAAGCTGGTGCAGGGCGCGTGGGGCAGCTCCACCCTCCCTGCCGCCTCGTGGCCATGGCACTTGGCCTCCTGCTCCATTGTTTCCACAAGTCCAGCTGAGGGCCATGCGGGGTCCTGCTCGACAGGGCTGATGGACTCACCACTGCCACGAGGCAAGGCAGCTGTCAAGCCATGCATGGCCTAGCTGTGGGGGCCCTAAGGTAAACCAGTGCGGGGCGCGTGGGGCAGCTCTACCTCCTATGCCTTGCGGCGGCAGCACTGGCACACTGCACAGCCTCCTGCCCCGCTGCGAGCAAGCAGAAGTGGGCCTCCTGTACATGAAAAAAATAAGACACCCCTAAAAAATAAGCTCTAGTGCTTATTTGGGGACCCAAAAGAAATTAAGACCCAGTCTTATTTTTGGGGGAAACACAGTGTATGTATGTGTATGTGTGGGGTGTGTGTGTGTGGGTGTATATATATATGATGTGAAACAACAGACATTCTTCTTATAAATATAAATATTCAAAATATAAATACTATATGAGCAAAAGTATCAATTCTGCATAACCAATAGTATTACAATATAAATATGAACAAACAATATCCAATTAAGTTTGGCATCATAACATATAGGAATTTCTATAAGTCTACTCTAACAAGTTTCTCACAAGCTTTTAGAAGGCCACGGAAGTGGGAGCAGCTTTGTTATGAAGAATGGCCACTTCTGTGACTCCCACTATTACATTTTGTGATAGGTAGGGTGTAACCATAATTATTTGCTCAGAATTTATTTTTTATTTATTTATTTATTTATTTATTTGTCAAACATGTACAAGATAGCAGGTATAGGTATAATCATAAACATAATCAAAGTGAATACAGATAGATGAAGACAATAGGACAGTAGGACAGGGACGGTAGGCACGCTGGTGCGCTTATGCACGCCCCTTACAGACCTCTTAGGAATGGGGTGAGGTCGACAGTAGACAGTCTAAGGTTAAAGTTTTTTGGGTTTGGGGAAGAAACCACAGAGTCAGGTAGTGAATTCCAGGCATTAATCACTCTGTTGCTGACGTCATGTTTTCTGCAGTCGAGTTTGGAGCGGTTTACATGAAGTTTGTATCTATTGTGTGCTCGTGTATTGTTGGGGTTGAAGCTGAAGGAGTCATTGGCAGGTAGGACATTGTGGCAGATAATTTTATGGACTACATTTAGATCGGTTCTAAGGCGACGTAGTTCTAAGTTGTCTAAGCCCAAAATTTCAAGTCTTGTGGAATAAGGTATTCTGTTGCGAGTGGTGGAGTGGAGGACTCTTCTCCTGCAATATTTTTGGACTCTCTCAATTGTATCAATGTCTGATATGCAGTGCAGGTTCCAGACAACAGAGCTGTATTCAAGAAT
>QLTV01002256.1:406903-428537 GCA_003457575.1 Thermophis baileyi
GCGGGAGCGGATTCGTTGTAGTATGGATAGGTCAGGCCGTGAGCGAAGTTTTTTGGGGTTGGAGTCATTTCTGTTAATAGAGTTTATAGTGTAAATGAATTTTTGTTTGCTGATTTCGTCCTTGCAAATGACTCTACAGAATCGTGGGGCCACCGAACCATCTCTGTACTTGAACTTGGGGCCATCTTTGGAAACTTCGATGATTTCCTCGGGGGAGATGGTTGGTGCAATAATTTTGCGAACCTTTGTGATATCAGGTTCATTGGTGACATCTAGCCCAAATAAAATAGCGTTATTACGTTTTTGTTCACGCTCAAGGGTGTCTTTGTCAGGCAGAGTCAGTCAGAGTCAGGCAGAGTCTATTTGGGAAAAGATGCCTCTGTCCAGAATGTCCTCACCAGAATAGCCAATGGTGAAGAAAGTTCAGCAGTATTGAACACCACAGATTCCTCATTTGTGTCCTAGTTAGGACATTTTTGCAGCATAGTCTTGTATGTTTTATTTCCCTTGCACTTAATTTGTGGTTGCCCCATCAATTATACCTTTGTTTTACAAGCAAATTAGATCAATAGAGCCATTTAGCAAACTATGATCTAAGCCAGCGGTTCTCAACCTGTGGGTCACGACCCCTTTGGGGGTAGAACGACCATTTCACAGGGGTCGCCACGCGCGTTAGCCCGCCATCTTGGTGCCGTCACTGCAGGGGTAAAAAGGTCCCGGTTCGGCCGTGCCTGCGGGTCGCCGTCAGCTGGTAGCCCGGACGCCGCCATTTGGGTTCTTCTACCCTCTGCGCATACGCAGAATGCTTTGCGCATGTGCAGAGGGTAAAAGAACCCAAATGGCGGCGTCCGGGCGAAGTCTCCCGCTTCCGACGCTATCAGCTGTCCGGCAACCCGCAGGCAAGCCCGAACCCGGAGCATGTCGCCCCTGGTGCCACGCCCCCTTTGTCACCTCATCCCGGGCGGGGAGGATGGTCATGTGACCAAAATTCAGACACTTGGCGACTGCATGTGGGGTTGCGGGGGGGTTGTGCCATTAGAAAGGTTGAGAACCACTGATCTAAGCATATCTTGCCTTAAATTTTATGCATGAATATACTGGACATAAATGTCCACAAGGAACAAAAGATAGAATATGCATCATAATGCCAAAATGCAAAGGACACAACTTACAATTTTGTATCATGTCATTATTGCTTCCACTGGACAACTCTTCACATGTATTTGGTCTAAATCTTTATAAAGAATTCATTCAATAAATAATCTGCTTGGCACCGTATATGGCCAATGTTCTTCCAGTGTCAATTTCCCCCAGGATGTGCTCTTTCTGTGTTCTAAGTTTCACATGGAGGTAATTTAACGCAATTAGGAAATGAAATGGATGATGTTACTCTGTATAGCGGTAAACTTTTGATTAGCACAGACAACTATGGAATGTCAGGAAGTACTCAAGGATAAGAAAGACAATTAGTTGGGTCTAGTGGTTAAGGCATCAGACTAGAAACCAGGAGACTGTGACTTCCCATTTTAGGCATGAAAATTGGTTGGGTGACTTTGGACCTATCGCTCTCTCTAAGCCCAACTTACCTTAAAGGGTTGTTGATGTGGGGAAAATAGGAGAAGGAAGGAGTACTAGGTATGTTTATTGCCTTGAATTATTTAAAAAATGATAAAGGTGAGATTCAATAAATAAATGAAAAATTCACTCTCTAGATTAACCTTCCCCAATCTGATATTTTTCCCATTTGTTGCAACCAGGGGTGGGTTCCACTTACCTTCCCTACCGGTTCGCATCACAACGGAAGGGCGCATTTTGTGTCACTTCATGGAAATGACCCTCTGCGCAGGTGCAGAAGCCTTTGCGCATGCACAGAGGGTTTTTTTTGCAAGCCGTGGCGACCGGAGGACCGGTTTGGGAGCGTGGACCACCGGTCATCGCTGCCGGTTCGGCAAGCGACGGCAAATTTCCGCTAACGGTTCTAAAGAACCAGTCCGAATCGGCAGCAACCCACCACTGGTTGCAACTAGAATTCATAGCCAAGATGACTTCTAAACACATCTAAACACATCTGTATACTCTGGGAAGCTTCCTTAGAATTCATGTTAGCCACAGATACACTGTTGCTTTTAGTTTCTATATTCTTTTTTTTTTAATTTAAAAATAATTTTTATTAAAGAGTTTTAAAAACAACATTAAATACAACCACATGTACAAAAACAACATAACACAACATAACATAACATAACTTAACATAACACCATATACCATAAAAAATTCATTTTACAGCGTACCCTATCGGTGTATATACAATGATTTTATATCTCTTACTCTTTAGCTTATATTATTCATAAATTTCCTAAATCATACATATCATTTCTTCTTAATAACTAACATCTTTTGTAACAAAATCTACCTATCACCACATTTCCATGCATCTATATACATAAATACAATTTATCCGTACCTGTTTTGGTTTATTTATTGTCATACAATTATCTATTAATTTTACTTTTATGTTCCAGCCAATTATACCATTTGTTCCATATTTTATAAAATTCCGTTTCCTCTCTGTCGTGTATTTCCATAGTCAATTTGTTCATTTCAGCACATTCTAATATCTTTTTAATTATCATTGTGCTTGAAGGGGCTGTTTCTAATTTCCAATGTTGGGCGTAAGTAATTCTAGCTGCTGTCGTTATATGCAATAATATATGTTTCTATATTCTATATATTCTATATATTCTATGAGTCTTTAAAAGTCTTTAATATGCTAAATTCAAAGTTATGGTTATACTTAAAGATGATTTTATTGTTAGCATTTGTATTCTTTTATGCTATGTCAGCATGTCTACTTTTTTATACTGCATATTTCAATCTTATTGGGATTTTATTGTATTATGTTTTGTGTTAAATTATATCCATAAAAATAGTTTATGGTGCATGCAATAAATAAAAGCATAACAAATGATGCTTGCATTTTCTATCTACAGTTCTGTACCATTTAACAGAAACCCCCAGCAAATTCAATAATAAAACCTAGAAGATTTAGTGCTGCATTCATTGTGGCTTTAGCAAAGACATGGGTGACTTGTGATCTCCCATTTGTTTGCCAATGGAATAAAAGGAACTGAAATTAAAAATATTGTGAGATACAAAACTTGCTCACCCATTGGCCTATTCTGGCAACAATTTAAGGTTGCTTTATACTACTACTATAAATTTGCTGGCAGCCAGTGAAGAACAACTCAGGAGAACATGGGCTAAATTTACTCTTAAGGCCTACTTTGTAAAGCATCAATAATTCATCCTCATTGCACCTATGAATAGCCATCTCCACTTCTGTTGAGGGTAAACAGAGCCCTCTTAGGTTTAAAAGACTAAAGGGTGTATCTATAGGGCTGTATGGAGGATTTTGAAGAGCAATTGTTTGAGCAAATCACTTGGATTTGCTCCCAATTAAATGTTGGCTGTACTGTAGAGATTCCTGAGGTAGAGGCCTACCATGTTATCTGGGAGGAGTTTGAAGCTATTGGACCTTAGGAAGTAGACAGAGTCCTCAGCTATAATTTTGACCATCTGTTTAATAGATCCATGCCCCGCCTGGCTGGCAGTCTTTCCAGGAGGAGACATGTGGTTGGGTTTTAGTAGTGATAAATTCTGTGAGACAAGGGGTGCTTCCTCCACCCTTTAAAGAAGCTGTGCTGTGGTGGCACAGTGGTTAGAATGCAGTACTGCAGGCTACTTCTGCTGACTGCCGGCTGCCTGCAGTTTGGCAGTTTGATTCTCACTGGCTCAAGGTTGACTCCATCCTTTCCAGGTGGGTAAAATGAGGACCCAGATTGTTGGGGGCAATATGCTGACTCTGTAAACTGCTCAGAGAGGGCTGTAAAGCACTGTGAAGCGGTATATAAGTCTAAGTGCTATTGCTATTGCTAGTGCTATCTTTGTAAGTCATCCAGAGTCATGTATATCGATAGCTATATAAATGTATCAAATTAATAAATAAATAAACAGAAAACATGAACCTTATTATCTCACATTAATGTATAGGCTTATCAGTTCAACATATCTTTTTACAGACTTTATCCTTTTTAAAGAAAAATAGGCTAATTGTATAGAATGGATGAAGCTGTGTCAAGTACTATCATTCATGGAAGGCATCAGTGCCACTGATGTCAACAAGATCAGACAGATAATCTTTTTAGTGGATTTTGCTATATAGGTACGCAGGCTTTTCAGCAGTTTCCATTTGAACTTCATTTTTTCTCTCCAAAGTGAAATCATGCTTGGAAAGTACCTTACATTGACATAATAGCCAATAGAATGCAATCCTTTTTTCTCAATTGAGTTTACATTGGCTTGTCGTCTGCTCACCTTCTGCTGAACAATTTATTGACATATGCTAAGCAAATCATTGCAGAGATTAACCATCTGTGGCCATTATAGTGATTCTGTCATTTTTATGAGAGAAGTCTATTGATTATTGTATTTCAACCTGTATATTAATAGTAGGTTCAGTGAGAAAAGGTAAAATTAGAACAAGGTTCCTATTTGCATCTGTTTTTGAAAAATTCCAGAACAGGTTTTGTTTATTTACTTATAATAATCACTTTAAAATGCCAGCATTATTCCTGTTGTTGAAACTGAATTCATCAACAGCCACTTTTGATGATGGGCAAAATGTTAAATACTCATATCTTAAGTACTAAGTACTTACTGGTAGTACTTAATTCTAAGAATTTTTACAAAATTCTGAATTTTGAAAAAAAAAACAAACCCAGCTCATCTAAACTCTGTTATAGATATCTGCCTCAAAGGACTATGATGGTGGTATCATTACAAATTTAGTAATTGCATATATTTAAATTTCTGAAATCTAAACTGTTTCAGAATGGTTTTGCTTAGGAATCACTTATTTTTCATTTGGAACTTTCTCATACATTTCCAAATTGCCCTATTATTGTGAATGTAAGCTTATTCTAAATCCATTCTTAGTTTTCACAATAGTAAAACAGTACAAAAGGTATTTCTAAAAAAACACATGAGTACAAATATGAGGCTCCTTTTTCTGTGCTGGTGAGAGAACCAGACATCTGGGGCACATGAGGGTGATCTCTTGTCCTCATCTTATCCACAAAGGTTACCAAAAAAAATTCTTCTACTCATTGTCTATGGAGATTCTCGGTCATCCAGGTCATGGTTGTTCCAAAGGTGCTTGTCAAGAGACAATTGGACTTCCTTGTTTTTCTTTGAAGATGTTTCACATCTCATCCAAGAAGCTTCTTCAGCTCTGACTGGATGGTGGGGAATTGAAAGATTTATATTCCTTGCAGACCCCTGGTCATTTGTATTCTTTTAGAGTCATTGAGGCCACTTGGAGGTTCATTTGTCTCCTCAGGGTCACCTGTGTGGTGCAAATGTGTGTGGAGCCTTCTTGGAACTGCTGAAAGGACTGTGTTGTAGACTTGGGGTAAATGATGTCATATCTCTCCCCCTCTGTTGAGAGAGGACTGTTCAATTTTGACATAGATGGCCTCTTTGACCCTCTTTCAAACCAGCGGTCTTCTCTGTCCAAAATGTCTTCTACTGTTTTTTTTCATCTTTATGGTGTCATTGGTGCCACTTCTACAGAGACATCATCAATTCATCATGCCTTGCCAAGAAGTCCCCTAACTACATTGAAATATAGAAGAGATTGAATTTATTATTCCAAAGAGTTCAGTAACTGGTGATAAATAGGTGCTAAGACACAATCATTTCAATAAAAGAGTGGGGTAGTTGATAGCCTCCTTTGTAATTGGAACAAGGAAACACATGAAGCAAGACATAATGAAGTTGTGAAGAAATTAATTATTGTTGCTTCTTTACAGAGACATTACTATGTGCTAGCATAAAGAGCAAAAGGGCCATGGATTTTTTTTTTACCAGGCTAGGACTGTTTATAAAGCCAGATAGCTTAGCATTAAATAAATAAATAAGATCAGATTTATAAATGACATGCTGAAATGCATAATATCCTTCAGCTTTGTTGCACTAGCCATATTTGAAAAGAATTTGGTTTATGTAACTTGGTATGGTTTCTTTGGCTTTGTTAGAAGTAAGCAAAACAGATTAAGACTATACACAGAAAAAACACGTGTTGCTTTTTCTATTCAGAAGGCTGAATTCAAATCCAGGAAATAAAAGCACCTGGTTATAATTTACCACAATTTTCTTTGGCTAAGCTGGGCTGCTAGTCCTGTGAACCTTTGCTGCTATTGAATTTTTTTCATTAACTCTTTCAAACAGTGTTTTAAATTGGTGTATTGCCATCTGCAGCAATATATGTAATATAGAAACTGAAAACAGTATTAATGGTACAAGATCTACCATATTCTCCAAACAACATCCTGAACAGTATCAAACATAATTTGTTTACATTGCTTTTTTGGTGTGGGGTTGGGGGTGGTATAGTATTCTAATCAGATTACTGTTTTAGTCTGGTTATAAACTATTATCACATTAACGTTATTTGCTATGAGAAGTGCATTATTATACACACACACATTATATACACTATATTCCCATTATTCCCAGGGGTGGGTTCCAACTTACCTCGCTGCCGGTTCGCTCCATCCCGCGCCACGTGGGTGCGCTGCGTGGGTGCGCCGTGTGGGCGCGCACATGCGCAGTAACAAAAAATCCAGAAAAAAAAGCTGAAAAAAGATGGCGACCACATGCACAGTGCCGGAAGTCGGCTTCTGCGCATGCTCAGAAGGAAAAAAAATTAATTTTTTTTAAAAAAATTAAAAAAAAAAGATGGTGGCCCCCACTAACCAGCACCGACCAATCCGGTTCAGTGATGTCATCGTGACGTTACCAGCGGGCCGCTACCAGTTCGGGAAAACCAGTCCAAACCGGGAGGAACCCACCCCTGATTATTCCAATGCTATTCTTTGTCTATATAGTATATTCATATACATATTTCACAGATATCCAGTCCATATGTAACATGACAACTTGTTGATGTTGTGGAATATATCATTTTGTATATTACTATTACTCTCTTTCAGTCTCTTGAATTACAAATTTCCTTAATTATCATTGTTCTACAGCACTGAGCAATTGCATACTGTCCTTGAAAAAACAATTTGTACCTTTTTGCTTGTACCTTATTCCAGTCCTAATATCTCTGGAGGATACTATTGCTTCATAAATCTGCCTCTATCAAGCCTTTATTTTTTTACAGTGCTACTAGGAAGGTCTACAGAGACTACATGACATACATCTTTAATTATCCAAAAATGCATATTCTTGAGTAATTATCAATAAAGAGAACATTTTGAGATGCTTCAAGATATAGCTACAGAGATTCATCAAGGCCAATGAGTAATTTCCAATCAGCTTCTTCTTTAATCCTATCTTAAATCAACTGGAATAAAAGACACTTATTTTATAATATTTTGCAAAAAGCAAAGCTAGTTCTTAAATCCAGGCTGCAAAACTCCAGGTATCACTAGATGACAGCAAAAATTCTTCTGTAGTTGTCTTCTGTTTGTCTGGAATTTTGCAGCCTAAATGCAAAGATGTCAAGTCATGTAGCCATTTACAACTGCTTGCTAGTATGAAACAACATTTTTGACTTTATTATTAATAAGCCACAGTTGTTACTTCCTTAAGAATTTCTTACATATAAACATTTGATCAGATCAAATACAAATTATGCATAACCATACAAATAGTTTTATTTTGTGGAGGAGTAAAGCTGGACATCAAACTTACTGAAAATTCTAGGAATTCTTTCTCCAAGCAGAAATTATTGTTGGCAATATCATTTTTAATAGAATGAATTTTATTTGTCCAGGAAGTGGAAACTATGTTGCATATTTTTTCTAGGTAATGTATATTTAATATCTTTTCCTTCATGTTTAGCCTTGATTAAAGACAAGAGTTGGTATTACTTTAAATAAATAGATTTGTATCAGAGTTTGTTGCATAAAAATCAAAACCAGAAGCACACACAGATGACTGATTCAGCTGGATTCAATAACTTCTTTATAAACATAGTAATATATACATACAATACCACAGGCAGATTATTTCTTCAAGTAAACGCATGCAGGAGTTAGTTTCATTTTAGCAGCAGACAAGCACAGAGAGGACAAAGAGCAGAGAGGACTGGAACCACACCCAGTCTTAAGCTAAGTTTCAGTTTCAATCCTCTGCACAGACTCAGAAGTGGTTAGCTCCCATTGGCTGACTCAGTTGCTATGCCTATTCATTGGCTAACCTTGTTAACATGGCTCTCCCAGTCATGAATATTCTAACAATTTGTTTCTAACATCATTGCTTTTGTGGGATATCAATGTATTGATGGCTCTAAATCAGTGTTTTTCAACCTTTGAAATTTTAAGATGTGTGAACTTCAATTCCTCCAGAATTTCCCAGACAGCAAGCTGGACTTCATGATGGATGGGGAATTCTGGGAGTTAAAGTCCACACATCTTAAAGTTGCTATGGTTAAAAAAATATCTGGATCATACTCAATGTTCATGGTTGCTTGGCCTTCCAGAATCATTTGTTAATATTTATTGATCATGAATCCAGTAATCATGGAACCTTTAACACCATAACAAGCAATCTCACTAGGGAGTGTTCCCAGGTGGTAGTTGGACCTTTGATTGTTTATCTCAAAACTTTTCAGTGAAATAGTACAGAGGGGTAGTTTGCATTATGGAGCCACTACCATCCATCCTTTTAATAATTAAAAAAAAACTTATAATAAAACAAATTCACTCCCTTTAGGCAGGTATATATACTTTAAAAAAAAAATATTCTGTACAGATGAATTGTCATAGGCTGATCATGTATCTGTCATTTCAACGTAAGATTTCATTTTAAACAAAGACATAAAAAAAACCTAGAGCCAAAGTCTGTGTACACTTCAAAACTAATTCAGAAGATGTGCTTTGAACCCGATATTAATGTAGCATACAGGTGTCAAACTCGAGACGTCACGTTGTTTTCACGTGATGTATCATGACTTTTTTCCCCTTCACTAAACCAGGGGTGGGTGTGGCCAGCGCGTGACGCATCTGGCCCACAGGCTGGGAGTTTGACACCCTTGGTGTAGCACTTCCTTGCTATTCATTAAAACAACTGCAGTTTTGTCAAAGCTTTCTTGTGAGCCTGGGGGGAAAAACTGCAGCTGCTTTAAAGAGTCAACTTGGTAAAGCAGATTTTCAGGCTCACGTTGGAGGCTGAAATAAATTGGGCTGCTTTAATGAATATCATTAATCTGCTGTGATTCTGTTCACATAATTTCTCAAGCTATTTTCTAAATCATTTTCAAAGTATTACGGTCCTAATACAGTTAGGTTGGCAAGATGATTCATCTTTTTCATCAGCATGGATAAAACAAATCAGCACCTGGAGAATGATTTTTCTTTTTAAAAAAGGCCCGAAAATAATCACAGCATCATGGTTAAAGTCCCACAACTTTTGTATCTACATCAATGTCACATACATATAAAAGTGGTATGGCTTTGACCATGTTATTTTGACTAACATTTTGCCTTTTTTGTCCCCTCCCTTACGATGGTAATAAAACACTATTTAAAGGTAATAAAATACTATTCAAATTGTGTGGCAACATTCATCAATCATGACAGGAAGCTATTGCCTGAGGGCCTCTTTTAGTTCCTGAGAAGTAGAAGATTCAATGACAGTCAAGTCTAAGGATTTGTGAAGTGCAGTTGAGGGCAGATCTGTGCTAAAAATATATATCATTATCTGGGCTAAGTGTTTCCCACATCCTTCAAAAACTGAGGACAAAATGCTCTCTGTAAATTCTTCCAAAATATGTGATATTTCTAATTTTGACATACAAAAGGTGATACTCACTAGCAAGTCAAATGTCTCTGCATTATGTATGACTTCTAGTAAAGATAAACATTACAGGTAGTCCTCAACTTATGACCCCATGACAATTGAGCCCCAAATTTCTATAAGCAAGGCAGTTGTTAAGTGAGTTTTTCCTCATTGTATGATCTTTTTGGCCATAGTTGTTAAGTGAATCACTTCAGTTGCGAAGTGAATCATGCATTGTTAAGGATATTAGGAGAGAAGAAGCAGATTACTGGGGGAAAGAAGCAGGTTTATTTTTATTTTTATTATTTTTATTAATTATTATTATTAATTATTATTATTATTTATACATATATTTATATATTTATATTTTTTATATTTATTTTATATTTATATTATTTATTTAGAGCAGGCAGTGGACTAGGGGCAGTGGACTAGGGGTAGACTCACCTCACACTTGGGAGGCTGAGAGTTCAATCCTAGGCAGCAACAGATATTTCTCTATCAGAGCACAAAGAGTAAGTATCTGCTGCGAACTCTGCATAGGGGTCAGGAAGGGCATCCGTCCAGTAAACGCTCAGCTCCATTTAGTCGTTCTGACTCCACCCTGATAAAAGGGATTAAAGGATCATAAAAAGGGGGAAAATTATTTATTTCATATCCCGCCTTTATTATTTTTACAAATAACTACAAGGAAAAAGAATATATCAAATTGGTGAAAAGGTAACTATGTTTCAATGAATGGATCATTTATTTAAATGTAGTAAAACTGAAAACAATATTTAAATGTAGATTTGTGTCAAATTTAATTATTTAAAAATGATTTAAGTACTTAAATCATAACTGTATCCAATTGAATATAAAAACACACCATAAATAACCACACCACCTCCTCTGAGGGAGATGGGCAGTTAAGAAATGTGAAACAAACAAACAAACAAACAAATAAACAAATAAATAAATCCTCTGCAACAGGTGACAAAATAATTTTGAGAAGGGTTCTTAGTAAAACATGAGTAACTGAAGACAGCTCATTTGAGTCTGAACTACATAGAACCCACTTCCTGTTCTTGAATCAGTTTAAAATGTCAATGCAATAACTCAAAACTGTGAAACTAGCACATAGACTACCCTGGATGCCCAGTTGCCAAAAGAGCTGCTGAGAAGGTGCAGCTGTGTGAGCCTTGACTCAGTTAGTTGGGATTTTCCATTTTCAGTAGAAAAAAAAATCAGACTATTATAACATTACAAATATTATTTCTTAAAATAATCACTATCCAAAATACTACTGAACTATCAGTC
Source organism: Thermophis baileyi (assembly GCA_003457575.1). NCBI lineage: Eukaryota > Metazoa > Chordata > Lepidosauria > Squamata > Dipsadidae > Thermophis > Thermophis baileyi. The sequence goes on from QLTV01002256.1 coordinate 418,052, forward strand.
ACCTAAGTGATATGGGGGGTGTAGAAATTTAATAAATAAAATAATATTGATACATTTAAAAAGTACAGGGTGAGAAGAAATGCACAATAAAAATATCTTTTAAAACTGTACCAAGTAACAGGAAACAATTATGTAGGCCAAAAAGGAGGAGGAGGAGGAGGAGGAGGAGGAGGAGGAGGAGGAGGAGGAGGAGGAGGAGGAGGAGGAGGAGGAGGAGGAGGGAGGAGGAGGAGGAGGAGGAGGAGGAGGAGGAGAGGGAAGGAAAGAGAAGGAGAGAGGAGGATGGGATGGAGGGGGAGGAGGAGGAGGGGGGCTAGGAAAGGAAAGGAAAGGAAAGGAAAGGAAAGGAAACACAGCATTCCTAACAGTCTTACTTTATGTTCTCAAATTCCATACTACAGTAGATGTAAAAGTGACTTATAAGTGGCAAGTACTGATAGTTATGGGATTATATTTCTGTTTAAAAGTTGACATAAAACTGAATATTTGTGTTATTCAATAATATAAAAAACTACTATTCAATAATATAGAAACTGTTCAAAACCCGAAGGGTGATAACATTTAAAAATTATTAATAGACAATCAAATTATCATATTCTTTTCATTGTATGCATAAAGTTGCTATGCACTGTAGACATTTAAGCAAAATACTACAATTGTTACTTTTGCACAACTGTACAAGTATTTAACAGAAACATTCTACCTATCTATCCAATATCATACAACTCCAAAAATGATTCTGGGTGGCTTCACAAAATTAAAAACCAGAAAATTAATACCATATAAAAACCCACATTTAATCCAAGCGGGGAAAAACATTTTTCATATTAGACATAACCTAGAGGGCTTGCCAGATATCTAACCCAAGTTCTGAAGAAAGAGCCATGGTTTTAGAGCCACTTCAAGGGGGTAGAGTGGAGGCCAAACAAATTTCCAGGGGTACAGACCAAGCATGACATCAGAGACGGTCCACTTCCTGGGTCCACCTACTATAATGACATTGCTTATCCAATGAGACCTAAAGCAAACCTACCAGTGGTGGGATTCAAATTTTTTTTTACTACCGGTTCTGTGGGCATGGCTTGGTGGGCGTGGTGTGGCTTGGTGGGCGTGGCTTGGTGGGCGTGGCAGGGGAAGGATACTGTAAAATCTCCATTCCCTCCCCACTCCAGGGGAAGGTTACTGCAAAATCCCCATTTCCTCCCGATCAGCTGGGACTCGGGAGGCAGAGAATAGATGGGGGCGGGGCCAGTCAGAGGTGGTATCTACCGGTTCTCCGAACTGCTCAAAATTTCCGCTACCGGTTCTCCAGAACTGGTCAGAACCTGCTGAAACCCACCTCTGAAACCTACCTTGTCTTATTGTATAGGACAAACAGATAATATGGAATATGGACAATCTCTCAGATAAACAGGACTTATCATATGTAGAGATTTATAACTAATAACCAACACCTTGAACTGCACCTTACTGGTAATCAGTACAATTCATGACAAACTTGTTTAATAGGCATTGGGAGCCTACCCATCAATATTCATGCCATTGTGTTCTGGACCAGCTGTAACTTTTGGATGTTCTTCAAGTGGTAGTCTCATATAGAGTATGTTGAAATAGTTCATTCACAAGTTGACCAAGGCATAAGTGAGGAGAGCCTCTTGGTCCAGAACCAAGGACAAGTGGTGGACAACTTGGATTTGTACAAAGACCTCCTTCATACAGCTGTGATCTGCTGAAGCTGAGAGTTCACAAAATCCTCAAATTATACACTAGTCTCAAATGGGAGAGTGCCACCCTATTCAGGACCAAAGATGGAAAGTCCCCAGAACTGAGAGAGAGCCAAACATCCACAGCTAGTTGATCTTGCTGTGTGCTTTTCTTCACCTCAAGACCCCAAAGTTTCCAAGCGTTTGTTTGTTTGTTTGTTTGTTTGTTTGTTTGTTTGTTTGTTTGTTTGTTTTGTCAAGCATGTATGAGGAAAAACAAGTATAAGTATAAACATAACATATAAACATATAAGTATAAACAGATATAAGTATAAGCATAAGAAAGGAGTACGAACAAATGGGAACAATAGGACAGGGACGGTAGGCATGCTGGTGCGCTTATGCATGCCCCCTTACAGACCTCTTAGGAATGGGGTGAGGTCCATGGTAGACAGTTTAAGGTTGAAGCTATGGCGGTTTGATGAAGTAACAATGGAGTCAGGTAGAGCATTCCGGGCATTGACCGCTCTGTTGCTGAAGTCGTATTTTCTCCAATCGAGTTTGGGGCAGTTTCCTATGAGTTTATATCTATTGTTTTCCCGTGTATTATTGCGGTTGAAGCTAAAGTAGTCATTGACAGGTAGGACGTTGTAGCAGACAATTTTGTGTACTAAGCTTAGGTCAGACCGTAGGCGGCATAGTTCTAGGTTGTCCAGGCCCAAAATTTCAAGCCTGGTGGCATAAGGTATTCTATTGCGAGAAGAGGAGTGGAGTACTCTTCTCGTGAAATACCTCTGGACTCGTTCAATTGTATTAATGTCCGATATACAGTGTGGATTCCAGGCGGACGAGCTGTATTCGAGAATTGGTCTGGCAAAGGTTTTATATGCCCTGGTTTGCAGTGCAATGTTACCGGAGAAGAAGCTTCACAAAATTAGGTTAACAACCCTTAATGCCTTTTTGGCAATGCTGTTACAGTGAGCTCTAGGGCTTAGATCTTTTGAAATAAGTACTCCTAGGTCCTTGACAGAGTGAGGGTCGTCTACGAGGTCGTATCCTCCCAGTTTGTATTTGATGTTCTGGTTTTTGTTGCCAATGTGTAAGACAGAGCATTTGTTGGTTTTGAAGTTGCCAACTGTTCGACCATTCTGACACATAGTCTAGGTCACTTGGCCAGGCAGTAGTTCAAATATATAACTGTTAGCCCTGTGAGGTAGGTCAGATCAAGAAACAAACACTGCAGGGATTCCAGGAATGCTGCAGTACTGTATTATTGTCGGATATATTAACAGAATCTTAAAAGCCTGTCCAAAATCTTTACTCTTTACAGAGAGTATGATGCACAAGCTCAGAATCAGAAACAAGAAATAGTTTGCCCTGAATCATTGGAGAGCTCAGATAAAGGTCCAGAAGACCATAATTATGCACATTGAATTTCCCCCCAAATTTGTCTTCAAATTCTGTACTGTAGCAATACTAAAATATGGTCTTTTTTACACCTATTTTAAGAAAAATAAAGTGACACTCAATGCACAGCTAATCTTTTCTCCCAAGTATTGGCATTTGTAGACATAGGTAGGCTTGACAAAGCATTAGCCTGAACTGTGCTTCGAAGCATTTGACGCTCTAGGATCACAAGCAAAATTAATGTGTCCAGTGCAAAAAGTGGTTTTAAATCTGACCTGACTGTAGCATGGATATCCCATGGACTGAAACCAGACCAGTGGGGATGAATGAGTGCCAAAACAAAATTTCACTTCCTCCAAAACAAAAACATAAAGAAACAAACAAAAACACCTGGGTGTTTATTTAAATATATTTTCCAAACACCAAATATTTACAAAGCATTAAAGGTTTAAAACCATGGAGAAAGGGAAGATACCTTTCACTGTAGAAGGTCAAAGAAAGGGACAATGAGATGTTATATCACCAAGGCCAACTTCAGTGGTTTTATTTAAAATTTTATGCATGCTATTACAAGTTTCTGTAGTTTGCCTTGTAGTGTTTTGGCAAAGTCACATTCTAGTCTGTACTATTCTACCGTGTTTCCCCTATAATAAGACATGTCCCGATAATAAGCCCAACAGGGCTTTTTGGGACATGCGTTGAAATAACCCCCCCTGAAAATAAGCCCCCCCACTACTTTCCAGGGAAAGGGGGGGACATGCCGGGAGCCGCTCTTTTTGCAGCGGGCACTCTTTTGGCCGAGAGAGCAAGAGCAAGCGAGAGGTGGGTGTGCGCACACCCCGCAGGACTAGCTTGGCTCCTCTGGGCTCTGCCTACGGCAATTTGAAATGTGGTCCTGCCTGCGAGGAAGAGGAGGCGAGCATCGATCCCTGCCTTGCCGCCACCTCGCAGGCAGGAGTGCGTTTCAATACGCTGCCAGAGGCAGCCCAGAGGAGCCGAGCCAGTCCCGCGGGGTGTGCGCGTACCCGCCTCTTGCTTGCTCTCTCTCTCTCTCCCCCTCTCTCTCCCAGCCAAAAGAGTGCCCGCCGCAGAAAGAGCGGCTCCCGGCCGGGAGAGTGAGAGCAAGCAAGAGGCGGGTGCGCACACACCCCGCGGGACTGGCTCGGCTCCTCTGGGCTGCCTCCGGCAGCGTATGAAAACGCGCTCCTGCCTGCGAGGAGGTGGCGAGGCCGGTCAGGTACAGCAAGCCCACAAGTGCAGGGCTTGAGCAGCAGATGGGCGCATACAGCCCGTCCCTGTCACCGCGCATGCAATGGCCAAGGCTTTGCAGGCACCTGCCGGGGGAGCCGTGTGCTGGCCTGGAGCTGCTGCCGCTGTTCCCCGCGGCAGAGGTGCTGGTGTACCGTGACTCTTGGGCACTCGCTGCTTGTGCCTCTGCGGCTACTGATGTTGCAGAGCCCTGCAGTCAGCTAGAGAGCGCCGGGCCGCGGGTCGGTCTCACTGCCCCTTTGGCTCTGCCTCCCACCCCCGCCTCCCTCGCTCGCTCGCCGGCTCGGGCCCTCATCCACCACCTGCCCTCCCCGCGTCCATCAGATGGGGGATGCAGGCGGGGATGGTGCATGGGAATCCCCTGCAGGAACAGCCACCCTTTCCTCGGTGTTGTGTCCACTGACCCTCCCCCTCCTCCGGCTCTTGAGCAAAGCGGGAGGGGGAAGAAACTCTCACTGGCTACCTGAGGCAAAGCACCTGCCTTTCCTCCTTCCTTCCCTCCCCCCCTCTCTCAGCAGGAACCTTTGGGCTGCACGCTGCAGGCAAGAGATCTTTCTCTCTTCCAAACTCCGCCAGAAATGAGTCTTTGTGAGACTCATCACGCCTGCGCTGCTTCTTGGAGTGAAAGGGCAGAAAGATTTATTGTGTTCAGCATGCAGCTAAAAGGTTCCTTCTCCTGGTGCTGTGTCTTAAGTGCACTCTCCCCCCCCCGCCGAGAGAGAGAGGGGGGCGCATTTGGAAGAGACAAGGAAGTGTGTGCCTGGCTGCTTCTGCCACTGAGCCCAGCTAGAAGTTTGGCTGTCAGCTCGGCTTCCTCAGGCAGCCTGCGAGTGTTTCTTCCCCCTCCCGCTTCGCTCGAGAGCCGGAGGCAGGGGAGGGTCAGTGGACACAACACCGAGCAACGCAACGGAGCTACAAGTGTCAGGTAAGACGTGCGTCTCATGGTGGGACGCAATTTGGGGGTGGCAGGTGAGGCGGGGCGGGGTAGGGCGGGAGACGCGTGTCCTACCTGGGACTTGTAGCTCCGTCGCGTTCCTCGGAGAGAGATAGAGCAAGCGAGAGGTGGGTGCACGCACGCCCGGCGGGACTGGCTCAGCTCCTCTGGGCTCTGCCTCCGGCGGAGTTTTGAAACGTGCTCTGAGCCCAGAGGAGCCGAGCCTGTCCCACCGGGCGTGTGCGCACCCGCCTCTCGCTTGCGTTCTCTCTCTCCGAGGAACAACTATACTAGACAACTATGGCCTGGATGATTGAGAATCTCCATAGACATGTCTAGATTAGTGTTTCTCAACCTCAGCAACTTGGCTGAGGAATTCTAGGGGTTGAAGTCCACAAATCTTAAAGTTGCTGAGGTTCAGACACACTAGCCTAGATGGATGAATCTGTCATTTTTTTTCCTTTTCTCTCAATGCCTCTTTATCCTGTTTATGTTTTTGATAACCACAATTATCATCTATCCTTAGATTTAGATGATGTGCCAACCTGTGGGGCAGCTGCTGTTAGATGCCTCCCTAGTCGGGGAAGAAAGAAGCCATTTGGAACTGAAGCCTTGTCTAGGATTGCATTATCTATGTTCATTAAGATCAGGGGTGAAATCCAGCAGGTTCTGACAGGTTCTGGAGAACCGGTAGCAGAAATTTTGAGTAGTTCGGAGAACCGGTAGCGGAAATTTTGAGTAGTTCAGAGAACCGGCAAATACCACCTCTGGCTGGCCCCAGAGTGGGGTGGGAATGGAGATTTTGCAAAATCCTTTCCCAGGAGTGGGGAGGGAATGGGGATTTTGCAGTATCCTTCCCCTGGAGTGGGGTGGGAATGGAGATTTTGCAGTATCCTTCCCCTGCCACGCCCACCAAGCCACACCCACCAAGCCACACCACGCCCACCAAGCCACGCCCACAGAACCGGTAGTAAAAAAAATTGGATTTCACCACTGACTAAGAGCATTTAAATTATATAACCATTGTGTAATCATTAATTGACTTAGAAAGGGATCATTTCATTATCATATTACTCAGGTTGTAATGTGTTTGAAATATTTTTGCACCATTGTAATAATTTGCAAATCTACAATCTTGCCCACTTTTACTTGTCACATTAATCAATTTTAGCCCATCTGTTTTTTACAGATTTTTTTTTAAATCATAGAAAGTTTGTGGCCTTAACTAGATCATGACTATCATCCTCCCAAAAGAAATAACAGGAAATAATGACTGTAAATAAAGAAATACCCAAGGGAGAAAGTGTGCCTAATCCTGTCACTAAATTTATAACTTATTACCCTGTGGAATAGAAGGGTGGGAAGAAACAATTGGAACAATTTTAAAAGAAAAGATAGTTGGAAACATAATTATTATTTCAAGCAGGGAAACGCAACACTGAATGGATAAAAAAAAGCACCCATCTGTCTATCAACAAACATAGTTTGTCAAAACAAATATGCAATTTTAAAGGCATGTGTTTGCCACAGGCTGTGTATTACATTTAGGAATAGAAATCTTTGGCAATAATAAGAAAATAATTTAATAATGAGAAAATCAGAGCCCAAATGTTTTGCTTCTCCAGGTACTTTCTTAGAATTATCTCATTAAATTTATTAATTGAGATCCATGATAGGTCTGATTAAAGTCTAAGTTAATCCACAACTGAGGACAGGAGAAACGACAATGCTAACTGCTATTCTTCTTCGATTAGTTATCCCAGAGGCATCACTCAGTTGGTTATGTCTTTTATATATGGAAATATAAATATATTTTAATTACTATTAAAAATGGAAGAAATATGATATTCAATGGGCAGTTCAAAAATGTGATCAATCAATCAATCAATCTACATTCTTACATATTCTTAATAGAAAGCTAAATGTAACAAAGTCATTTTATTTAAGGAAACATGAGATATTTCTCTAAAGTTATTAAAATAATCTATATGCTAGAGTAAATTATACTGGTATTTAAAAAAAATACCTGTGTGAACTGAAATAGGAAATTGTTTTTAAAACTCATGTTTCAAACATTTATTTGTTTGTTTGTTTGTTTGTTTGTTTGTTTGTTTGTCAAACATGTACAAGATAGCAGGTATAGGTATAAACATAAACATAATCAAAGTGAATACAGATAGATGAGGACAATAGGACAGTAGGACAGGGACGGTAGGCACGCTGGTGCGCTTATGCACGCCCCTTACAGACCTCTTAGGAATGGGGTGAGGTCTACAGTAGACAGTCTAAGGTTAAAGTTTTTTGCTTCTTTATTATTTATTTCATTACTTTCTCCAAAGCAAAAACACTAATTATTAATGAGTAGAAAAGAAAACGGTTAACTTTTACTATAGCATTGAACTTTGTTACTAAATACAATGTACAGGTTAATTTTATTGAAATCACAACATTTCCAAAGAAAATATTTGTGTTCTGTTTTTTAGTATTTGCAAAATGTCCAGGGTTAAATTTCTTTTAAATGTATTGTGACGCAGCCACATGATTTAAGACAATGTTGTTTTTTCTGTTTTTGCTTTTATTACTTATATCAGAATGCTGTTACGTTTATAAGTAATAATAGGTTTGGACCATCACAACGAACTATAATCAGGATATTGTTAAGGTAGGGTGGCCTAGAGGCAGTATATTGATTTGATGACCTGTCCCACAATGATGGTCATTGAATAATCCCAAGGTGAATTATGATGTTAAGTTTGCACTATTTTTATAAGGACACTGGACAGTATGGTTAATAGCGGTACACGCAAATGGATTGATTAAAGACTGTATTTCCGCATGGCAAAATTATAGAACACATAGCCACTACTGTAATCCAAAATTAAATGTATAAGGAGAACCCAGGTTTTGTGGGTCTGTTGCTCTTTCTGAATCTAAAAGGTCAAAATGAAAAACTGAGAGCGTCCAGAAAACTGATAATTTTTTACAAAAATTATAAGAGACTATTATAAAAGCATGGTAACCAATACCAGATTTTTCATGGTGACCTGACTTGTTAAGAAGTAGACAGTTTTGGAAAGGAAGATTGTCTCTACAAGTAAAAGAAATATTAATCCCAAAGCAGATGTTTTAAAAAATAAGAACAGATGTGGAGACAATATTTAAGCAGTACATTTGTAAAAGAATAGACTAAAATATTGCTTTGTTTTTGCTAAAACTGCAGACTGTGGAATTTACAATCTGGAAAAGCTCAGAAATCTGATTACCATCCACCAGACTTTTTTTTGTAAATACCGACGTGGTTTCCAACCTTTTAAAATGTGGTTGAAGAACATTATTATTATAAGACTTTGATTCCAACATAGGGGAAAGAAAATATAATTCATCTAGTATTGATTAACATATTCTGTATGACTGGGTATCATGCCACAGATATGTAAATGGAAGCCATTTTCCTTATGGCAGAAGGGGAAAAACTGTATTAGCTCTTAAAAGATTTTGATTTGGAGAAGTTACTACAACAATCCTTTGATAGTGTTGTGGCCCACCAGTGACCCGTGCAGCTGGTTGCGGACTCCGACAGCGAAGAGGCTGTTGTGATGATGCGCCAGCAGCCTGTGAAGCTGGTACCTGAGTCGGAGAGTGAGGAGGTTGGTGGGGACTCGGTGCCAAAGTCAGAGAGTCAGCCAGGGCCTTCAGTACCTCGAGAAGCTCCCATCAGTGACGAGGAAGAAGAGGAGGAGCCTATTCTTAATGCACGGGCACGCAGAGCTGCCAAGAGGCAGGAGTGGCTACTCAGGAGGAGGTCTCCTCGGGAGTAGGGCTTGGGGCTAATTGGCCACGCCCTTAGTGACCATGCTCAATCACGTTGCAGGAAACAACTCCGTTCAATCCACGTATTGTCTTGTCAGCTCTTGATTCCAAACGGCATTACTTCTCCTGTAATTTTGATTTGTTTTGATTTGTTCTTCTCCCTGTGGGCTGTGAGATATTAAAGATTTTGTTTATGACTGCATTATTCTTGTTTATGTAAACCATCTAGAATTACTTTTGTGAGGTGGCATATAAATCTAATAAACAAGCAAAATAAATAAAAATAAAACTTTCTCTTTAAAGTTATTCTTGATTAAGAGATGTGCACATTCCGACAAAGGGTTGGATATATTTGCCTTATGATGAAGAAAATAACACAATGGCTTGTATTTGGAAAAAAATATAGCACTGAAGAGCCTTTTCTTAATGGTGAAATGCAGTTGCAAGATTTTTTTTTTCATAATGAGGAGTGCTAAAAAAATAAGTCACGTGATTGGAATTATAGTTCAAATATGCTTTTGTGTTTGAATCTGTCTTTTATTTGAGAATGAATACACAATTCCACTCAATCCACAAGAGAATCTGACTATAGTAAAGCAAATGTATAACAATGGAAATTAGCTGTTGAGATTATTAATTACAATTACTGATTTGTAGCAATCTTTCTTATATAGAGAACAAAACAACTTGCTCATTCACACCTCTCTACCCAATGAGGCCACAAAAATGGAAAGTTATTATTATTTATTATTATTATTTATTATTATTATTATTTATTTGTTTGTCAAACATGTACAAGATAGCAGGTATAGTATAAACATAAACATAATCAAAGTGAATACAGATAGATGAGGACAATAGGACAGTAGGACAGGGACGGTAGGCACGCTGGTGCGCTTATGCACGCCCCTTACAGACCTCTTAGGAATGGGGTGAGATCGACAGTAGACAGTCTAAGGTTAAAGTTTTTTGGGTTTGGGGAAGAAACCACAGAGTCAGGTAGTGAATTCCAGGCATTAATCACTCTGTTGCTGACGTCATGTTTTCTGCAGTCGAGTTTGGAGCGGTTTACATGAAGTTTGTATCTATTGTGTGCTCGTGTATTGTTGGGGTTGAAGCTGAAGGAGTCATTGGCAGGTAGGACATTGTGGCAGATAATTTTATGGACTACATTTAGATCGGTTCTAAGGCGACGTAGTTCTAAGTTGTCTAAGCCCAAAATTTCAAGTCTTGTGGAATAAGGTATTCTGTTGCGAGTGGTGGAGTGGAGGACTCTTCTCCTGCAATATTTTTGGACTCTCTCAATTGTATCAATGTCTGATATGCAGTGCAGGTTCCAGACAACAGAGCTGTATTCAAGAAT
>QLTV01002256.1:430738-468779 GCA_003457575.1 Thermophis baileyi
TCCATTCCATTCCATACCATTCCATTCCATTCCATTCCTCCCTCTCTCTCTCACTCTCCTAGAAGAGCAAATGGGGGTGGGGAAGAGAAACCTTGCTGAATTCCATTCCATTGCATTAGTCTCTCTCTCTCTCAGTCTCTCTCTCTCTCTCTCTCTCTCTCTCTCTCTCCAAAGTCAGTCTCTCTCCTTCTCTCTTTAAATTTCAACCAGATACTTGTTCTTTCCTTTTTGGTTTCTTTCTTTTTTAATCATATAACAATTTCATCTAACGGATTGGCTGCAGACTGCAAAAAGCAATCTACACTATTGTAGCAAATAGGCATCCATTACTACACTTGATTCTGCTTAACTGATGGTTTTCCCAAGTAGGTAAAACTTCTGCTGCTATGTTCAAATGGGGTTGAATAAGGAGGCATCTTTTTCTTGCTCCAGAAAGCCCTTAGCTGAATATAATTATGTTCTGTAAGATAATGGGAACAATATGAACAATTGTGATTTGGGATTATATTACAGGATTTCAGACAATAAGTTTAGCACAAGATCCTTAAAGATTACCAGGACAAAAAGTAATATTATTATCTGCTCCAAGGAGGACAACATTTTTTATAAACAAAAGTGTGGCAAGGGATGAGGAGGGTTGTTTAATTCACACTATGTGTGTTAAACTTATCAAGACTTTAAAATTTTATTTTATTGATCGTTCAGCTAAAAATATATAGGAAAAAAAATCCCTAAAAGTAACTTTTGCCCCTGAATTTCACAACATAATTTTAAGGGATTCTAGAAACTGGAAACATCTGCATGACCTGTGAACCCTGCTTTAGAAGACTGGGTTCCTACGTTCATACCATTTGCTTGATAATAAAGGAAAACCATTCATTGATGAAGCCAATGTTTAGTAAGAAATATCCAGTAGAAGTCAATGCCTGGATCTCTGTACAGCTAATCTGCATGGTAATTTATCAAATCAAAAGTTTGTGATTTATATACATATCTATCTCTATCTATCTCTATCTATCTCTATCTCTATCTCTATCTCTATCTCTATCTCTATCTATATCTATATCTATATCTATATCTATCTATCTCTATCTCTATCTATCTATCTATCTATCTATCTATCTATCTATATACTGTATATATATATGTGTGTGTGTGTGTGTGTGTGTGTGTGTGTGTGTGTGTTATATTTTTACATAAATAAAGGGAGACTAGTATAGATCTATTTCAAGCTATTTAGCTCTCATCAGCTAGCCACACCCTTCTGGGATTAGAACCCGGGCCCCTTGCCTAACAAGGCAAGTGATTAAACCTCTGAGCCACAGGATTCTTCTCCCTATCTGCATGTTCCAGGGACAAGGATATATATATATTTTTTCTCTGTTAAAATTTCCTGTGGCTCAGAGGTTCCTGGCTGAGATGCATTTCTTGGTTTTTTTCCTTGACTTTGACTTTCTAGTTCAATGCCATGACTCACCTCTGACAGTTGCCAATAGCTCAGCTTTCACACAGATGCTCTGTAATATGTATAAAGAGCTATTTGACTGTCTTTCCTCATAGAAAATTGTCATCTAAATATTTATGTCATACAGTGGTGAAGTCCAGGTTAGAATTTGGGGGACAGAAATCCAAAGTACTCACAGTTAATAGGCAAGAACGTTCCGAAATCAAGAGGGGAAGCATTTAATATCTCAAACTGGCAACCCTGTTTGTTTTAGATGCACCCCAAATATACAACAGTATCCAAGTACACCACTGTTTTTATTATTTGATTCATTGGGAAATGACAGACTTTACATAGTGCTGCCCAGTAAATTTCTGCTGCATTTTCTATACTAGTTGCTATTCAATTTTAAGAAATAGTTTGCTTCCGAAATTATTTCAAAGGAAAACTTCTTGTGTCTGGTACAGTATATGAAGTTCTTGCATTTAGCCTTCAACAAAGTGCTAAGGGGTATGCATAAAAGGGTGGCCTTTCTTGGGATATTGTATTATTTACCCAGCATGCTGTAGTTTCCTTAGTTTTTTTTTAATCTTCCAAATTAATAACAAACAAAGACATTATCAATCAATCAATCAGAATTGAGCTCCTCAATCCCCTGTTCAAGCAGGAAACCCTATATCATTTCAGACAAGTGGCTGTCCAGTGTCTTCTTAAAAACCTCCAGTGATGAAGTACCCACAATATCTGAAGGCAAGCTGTTCCACTGGTTAATTGTTCTCATTGTTAGGAAGTTTCTGCTTAATTCTAGGTTGCTTCTCTCCTTGATTAGTTTCCATCCATTATGAAAGAATTCCTTCCATCACAGGAGTTCCACAGCAGGGGCAACTACAGTGATGGTCACTGGCTTTATAATAACAGCTATGAATGGGAGATCAAAAGACTTTTTGCTTGAAACTGAAAGAAATAAACCTTAACCTTAGCATCTGATAATTAAATTTGTTTATGATTATAAAAGTACTATATGTTATGTTTTTGCCTAACTCAAAGAATTATTTTATACTTGCAACTGTATTATTTTAGACTTGCAACTGTATCTAAGAAAGTTGGAAGTTACTTTTTTCTATAGCTTTTTTTTCTTCTTGTTTCAACTTCCCAATTTTGTGTGTGTATGTGTATTCATAAAGTTTTACTTAAAAAAAACATCCTGCTCTATTGTCCAATATTCTAAGATTGCCAGACAAAATGCTCAGAAATACCTTGATTTTTTTAACATTCCTATTCCATATATTCCAAGAATAACTTTTTAAACATTCTAAGTGAATTTGATATTAGAGTAGTTAACTCCACCATTGTCATACATGAAATAATACTGACAATTTAATAGCTTTTTACTATAAGGATAAATTTGATTTATAAATGATTAAAATCTGATGTGACAAAGTGCAAAATGGAAGAAGGAAAGCAGCTAATATTATACCAAGTTTGGTAGGCAATTTTGCCAAATCATTTGATGAAAAAAAAAAAAACCTAACTACACCAACATGCCAAAGAATACAGCTGAAGCTGTTACAAACTTTCCATTCAATATTTTATATGATTCCTCACTGTCCTTTCTGCCCATAAACAATTTCTCCACCAAATACAAGGAATATTACATTTGAGCTACAGAGTATTTGGCAGGGATTATTTTGGCTTTGGGATACAAGAACCTGTGTTCTGTTGATCTGTTAAAACTGTACCAGTGTCTTTTGAAGCCCAAGATTTTTTTTTTTAACATTTTGGAATTTTTAATTGAAGTACAGATTTTCCTCAGAAGTACACGAGTACTACTGTGAAATTCTGTATTTTCTTATTCCTTTACATCGATTATATTAGTCATATAAGCAAGAGACTAGCTTTGCTCACTATATATTAACATACTGTGACTGATGGCTAATTCACTGGACTGAAACTGGGCCTTTAATACATTCAGTGGTAGGTTTAAAAAGGAGATCCTCATGGAAAGGCAGAATAAAAAATATAAATATAAATGGCATTTAATGCTATGCTGAAATTTACCTCACTTGTTCATTTTCAAAGAAGGAAACATCTGCTTTTTCTTTAACGTATTCTCAAAGTTGGTACTTCTACATTTCTGTTGTGGAGTTTTTTAAGTTTTTGTTGGAAGTGCAAGAAGATGCTAGTGTTGATGTTTTCTCTTAAACAAATTTCCATCACTCTTAAGCCTCCTTGACTATTCATATTGCCCACACTGGAAATATCCAGTAAAAGGAATTCCTTTATGATGCCTTCCCTTTGGGATTCAAGACACTGGGCTGCAACTAAGAAAGTGCAAGAAAACCATATTTTACTACTTTTTCAACTATATGTTCTCACCAATTTTTCATTATTGGCAAATGATAATACATGATGCAGTGAATCATTTTGGTGACTCTGTTATGTTGTTGTTTATAATCAGTTTGTGTGATCTTGCATGAGCTGAGTGTAGGATCTACTGTTTTTTCTGCTTCTTTGCACAATCTACACTTTGGGTCATTTGATAATTTTTAAATTCTGACCTTGATTGTATTAGCTTGAATAGCTTGCTCTTGAGCTGCCTAAATCAATCCTTCAATTTATTTATTTTTATGTCTTAGTTGTAAGCCATTGCCCGGTTTTATCTTTATCCACTATCCCCTTGATTTTTTGTAGTGAAAATTAATTTTGTAGAAATCATTATTTTAAATTTGTTATAGCTGCCACTCCAATATACTCTACATAGCTTGCAAAATACAAAAACCAATACAAGCAGTTAAACACATAAAATGTGATCAGCAATTCATGCACACAAAAAAAAAAAATTGAGGCACTGCAGAGAAAACATGTTTTTCCTGTAAAGGAGGGAACATGCAATGAAGATTTAGAACAAAGAAAGTACTTCCATACAGCAGAAAATTAACATGTGGATTTTATTAGCATCAAATAAGGTGATGGCCACTAATAGGAATGGTTTTAAAAGTGGAAAGACAGTACATGAATCTGTTTTGGGTTTTGTTTGTATTAGAAAGGAACTGAAAATAAAATTTGGATCCTGAATACTGAGTCTGCAGTATGTGAAGGCTAAAGAAAAACTAAATAAAATCTATTCACAGCAGGTTGAATTTGGGCCCAGGAGAGCTGCCACTGAAAGCTTACTATAGAGAGGATGTTCTGGACAATTTATTGACAGTTTCCCAAATAGCAAGGATAAACAGGATACTAGGCATGTCTGAACACAATCTGAAATGTGTTTGCAATTTACAACTAAATTACCTGGTCCATCAAAAATCACTGTATAACACTCATCACTCTCATTACTTCCAACCATTATAAATGGAAATCTCATTATATCCAAGTGACTCACATGACAATCATCACAGTTTAAACTGTACCCAATTAAAAAGTACAATTTTCTATAAACATACATTTTCTGACTTTTGTTTATTTAATTATTTTTATTCCAACTCTCCCTCAAAAGATGTGCATTTCAGGTGCTTTTACAGCCTCATAATTCTGTTAAAACTAACAACAAAATAAGTAACAAGTAAAGTGAGAAGAAGTGGAACCAGGAAACCATGAGTTCTAGTGCCACCTTAATAGAAAGTCAACTGGGTAACTTTGGACCAGCCACTCTGTTTCAGCCCTGGGAAGGAGGCAATGGCAAACCACTTCTGAAATCTTGCCAAGAAAATTACATTGAGTTGTTCATGCAGTTGCCAAGAATTAATGCTAACTTGAAGGCACACACACACCAGTGGTGGGTTGCTACTGGTTCGCCCCGGATCGGGCAAACTGGTAGGTGTGGCGGTGGGAGGCTCCACCCACCTGCCCAGACATCATCACGGATGATCTGCGCATGCGCAGAAGTGCCGCGCATGAGCGAAGCGAGCATGCACGCGTTCACAGTTCCGAACCGGTAGCGAAGGTAAGTGAAACCCACTACTCTCTCTCTCTCACACACACACACACACACACACTTCATAAGATAATGATCAGGTAATGTATGTGTCTCTATGGTTGTAGTGCAGATGAAAATTGCTTACAGACAATTTCAAAATGGCTCTTTCCCCTTTTCATATTTAAACCAAACTTGAATTAATTAATAAAGATACTTGCAAACACAAAAGTGTTATTTAAGCTAGGATTCATGGCTACAATGGTGGAAAAGAAACAGCAATCTTCTATTGCAACCTTATGTTCAATTCAGAATTATAACATTGTGATTGCTAGACATCCCATCTCTGGCATTATCAGTCAGACAGCATTCCCTTTCCCAATTCTTAAATAATTAAGTAAACTCTTCCCATAAATCCTCCCATTGTAAAACATGCTTTGAACCGAAGTAAAGCAAAGGTTTGAACCACATCTCTCTCTTTTAAAACATGTGGTTTCTGTATTAGTCACCAGGACAAATAGCACACTAGGAAGATACATTAATGAGCCACAGTACAAATAGTCCAGGATAGAAGCAGATTATTATATGTTTCCAGACCATTCATTAAGACGTTTATATAGTATATAGCACACCGGTTTCAAAACTCAGCCCACCTTCTACAAAGTTTTCTGTGTCTTTTTCTTCTTCCGAAAGATCCAGTATTGGTCTGGAATAAAGTCTTGCAATATAATGTATGATTAAGTCATTCATTCAGTGCCCAACGTAAAGAATATGTAGAGAGAAAAATTAAAGACTGAGTGCTTTCTCAAAAAATATAAGGTTCTATATAAATGAAGTACTCAGTTGTTATCCACTACACAATTAGATTTTTTCTATTAATATATAGTACCTTTCCTAGTTTTTCAGAGACTAAAAGGAGAGGCAGGGAGAAATATTTTCAGACTTGCAAGACTCTGCTGTGTAACTTTACAATAAAGATACTGCTCATATTCTCTATTCTGTTTCTTATCTGGACTCCTGCCTAGAAAACTAGGAAATGTCACTTCTTGAAATGCTTCCCACACTCTCTCTCCTTCTATTTACTGAGATACCTTTTCCATGCTTGTTCAGTCTGCAGCTCTTCCTTCTGTTTCCCAAGATCGTTCCTACATACTATTACAATTTAAATGAAAAAAAGAAAGAAAGAAAGAAAATGTTTTAACAGCCTTATGGAATTAGGAAGGGGCAGTAGAAAAATACTTTCATGACAGACTTTATATTTCAGACAAACCACTTAACATCATTTAATCATTTATTGAAAAGAAACAATATATAGAAAACATTGTTTTAATACTGCTTGTGAAAGGTACAGTGCAATAGGAACAATATAGTTACATTTCAAAGAGAAGTTAATTTCAATAATTATACTCATTTTACTGGTTATTTTTTTTTTTCATGCATATGATACTTTGGCCAAATCCAGCAGCTTTTAACTGCAGTTTGCTTAGGTTTTCATTCCATTCTCTCCTCAAAGGAAGCAATTAACAATAATTTTGGTGGGAAATTGGGACTCAGCAATAATGAAGGCAGCAGCTTGGATATTATTTTGCAGGCTTAGGCTGATACAGCAAATACAGCAAAAGCTGTGTTGAAAACTAGGTGGCATTTTTTTTACTGTTACATGCAAGCTAGACTATTGCAATTACACATATGCAGGGCTGCATCTACCTTTGAAGTAGATTTGGAAACTTCTGTTGGTATAGAACATAGCATCCTGGACAATAACAGGGCTTTGACAGTTAATAGCAATAGCAATAGCACTTAGACTTATATACCGCTTCATAGTGCTTTACAGCCCTCTCTAAGCGGTTTACAGAGTTAGCATATTGCCCCCAACAATCTGGGTTAAACTGTGTTATATCAAGTCTACATTATCCTCTCTTTCCGTTCTAACTGAAAGTGCTGGTCTTCAACATCCATGGACAAGACCTAGTTCCTATCTGAGCCACCTTTTCAACAAGTCTTTTTTCTTTGTTAACTCAGGTAAAGACATAGGTGGTACAGAAGTGAAAACAACATAACCAGTTGCTTCTTTCTCACTTCAACCCAGAAAAATCATATTGTCACATTGGCCCATTTACCAAGATAGTCTTCCATTTCTGATATTTGTCCCTACTAAAACTCTACCTATATTTTCCTCCCTGCTTCCCTCCATGGAGAAAAATTGTATTTACCTCACTAGGATATGTTGTCCATGTCCACATATTCTCACAAAGCTTTGGGTATATAGACTAGACACTCTCTAAAATTACCCAAATTTTGTCCTAACCTTAACTTTCCTCTGACTATTATACTGAATTGTTTCTGCGTTTGTCCTGGCTCTATTCTCTTGTCGGAACACAGTTTCTGAGATCCCATTCAAAAGTCCAGGGTGGCTTTCATCTGAACAGGGTCGTGCACCCACCTGCAAAGGAATTTTTAAAAGCTGAACTGCCTTTGAATCAATCTCTTCTGACCTGTGTTTTGATATATACTGGATTATAATATTATCATCCATAATGAGTATGGCATGGCCATGTTGGTGTTGATAGGGGTTGTAGTAGAGCCTATATGAGCACCAAATTAGGAAAATTTGTTCAGGATCATTTTAACTCAGAGATATAACTTTTCATCTGTCAGTATATGCTGGTTTCTGTAATTGCCCGGAGGATTAAGATTATTGTCAGACTGAGTTAACCACAATTTTCCTGTTTATTACAGCTCAACATATATTTCAACCTGTCAGTATATAAATATCAACAACAGGATTCCTTAAAGTATGTTATATACAACATATTTTATGTATAACATATACACATACATATATACATACATATATGAGCCGAGGTGGCGCAGTGGTTAGAGTGCAGTACTGCAGGCTACTTCAGCTGACTGCTAGCTGCAGTTCGGCAGTTCAAATATCACCGGCTCAAGGTTGACTCAGCCTTCCATCCTTCCGAGGTGGGTAAAATGAGGACCCAGATTGTTGGAGGCAACATGCTGACACTGTGAACCGCTTAGAGAGGGCTGTAAAGCACTGTAAAGCGGTATATAAGTCTAAGTGCTATTGCTATTGCTATATACAGTCCCCAACCCCCAGGCTACAGACCGGTACCGGTTCATGGTCTGATGGGAACTGGGCTGCGCAATCAGTGGGCAAGCACGTGAAGTTTCATCTATGCATGCACAGGATCTAGGCTGCCCACCTGAAACCCTCCCCTTCCCAGTGTGTGGAAGACAGTTTTTCTTCCAAAACCAGTCTCTGGAGCCAGAAACGTTGGAGACTGCTGTTATAAATAGCTTACAGGCATGCTGCAAACATTTGTAATAATAATTCAATCCTGTACACCTAGTTTATGTTGCTGCTGAGATGCCATTGTATACATAAGTAGCAGTAGTGGGTTCTAAAACCCTTTACTACTGGTTCGTGCGCTCGCTCGCTCGCTCGCGCACACGCGTGAGGCTTCTGCGCATGCGCAGAAGCATCCCGGGTGGGTGGATGGAGCCTCCCGCCGCTGCCACTACCAGTTCTAAGATCCGGGCAGAACCGGGAGCAACCCACCGCTGATAAGTAGGTTTGGGCATATCTTCATCAAGGCAACTACAGGTCACCTCAAATATTGTTGGGGTACTTCATCCAGGAAAATCTCAGCACCACATGTGATAGAGGTGCAGTTCTGTGATAGCAGGCCTCAGCAAAAACAAAACAAAACTCGAGGAAGAAACTGAGCAAGAACATTGGATTGGATTACTGCAATGTGCTCTACATGGGGCTGCCCTTGAAGAGCATCCAGAAGTTTCATCATGTGCAATAGTGCAGACAGTTATGGATGATTTTTCTTCAGTACATGTAACCAGAGGTAGGTTTCAGCAGGTTCTGACCAGTTCTGGAGAACCGGTAGCGAAAATTTTGAGTAGTTCGGAGAACCGGTAGCGGAAATTTTGAGTAGTTCAGAGAACCGATAAATACCACCTCTGACTGGCCCCGCCCCCATCTATTCTCTGCCTCCCGAGTCCCAGCTGATTAGGAGGAAACGGAGATTTTGCAGTAACCTTCCCCCGGAGTAGGAAGGGAATGGAGATTTTGCAGTATCCTTCCCATGGAGTGGGGTGGGAATGGAGATTTTACAGTATCCTTCCCCTGCCACGACCACCAAGCCACGCCCACAGAACCGGTAGTTAAAAAATTTGAATCCCACCACTGCATGTAACCACTCTGGTCCTCCAGCTGTATTGGCTGTTAGTATATTTCTAGGTTCAATTCATGGCATTGGTGGTAAAATATAGTCCTTCATGTCATGGAGCCAGGTTATTTGTTGGACTATATCTCTCCAATTATACCTACCCATACTGCCCATACTGCCAAGAGTGGCATGCTCTGAGTCCCATCCATTAGGGAACATGATTTGGCAGATCCCCAGAAGAGAGCATTTTCTATCCTTGTACCAGCCCTCATCAACATAATTTCCCCCAAATTAGATTTGCCGCAAACCTACTGGCTTTTCATAAGGTCTTAAAGGTTTGGCTCTGTAACCAAGCTGGGTCCTAGGATATGTAGTTGAGCCCATATCATGGCCATGTTAATTTTGCTGTTAAGTTTTATCTTGGATGACATATTTGTCATTTATTGTTTTCTTATGATGTTTTCTCTTGTTTTTATTCTGTTAGCCACTCAAAATCATATTCCTGAGATTGTCAACTATATAAAATAATGAATGAATGAATGAATGAATGAATGAATGAATGAATGAATGAATGAGTGAATGAATGAATGAATGAGAGATGACACAGATGTTCTTGGAGGAACTTCCAGGCATATTGACCACAAAAGATAGAATATTGGAGATTTTAGAAGATGATAGAGTAATGGCAAAGGACTATTTGTCAAAACCAGGAAGTATCAGAATGTATAGAATATAGGATGCTAGACCTATGTTCCTTATATCCTTATAGGCATATAAGGATGCTTATATTAATTCTGTGAAAACTACACTTTCCTTTCCATACAGTTCTAGTACATAATTACAGTTTTATGTCTACAGTACATTGTTCCCCCCCTACACACACACATTTAACATCTGCATATATCTTTTTAGTTAATAACTAAAGGTTCTCAACAGAACCAAAAGAGAACAAAATAGGAGATTTTGCAGAATTATAGTGATATATTCTTTTTTTTTTAAATCCAAATCTCTACAGTGATCCAGAATTAAAAGCTTCAGCTAACTGCAGGTTTGCCACTGATTTACAAAAGTTTTTCATTCATTATGGTGTCAAACATTACAATTTTTTTCATATCACATAAAAAAACATCTACATTAAATAATACAGGGGTGGGTTCCTCCCGGTTCGGACTGGTTCTCCCGAACTGGTAGCGGCCTGCTGGTGATGTCATGATGATGTCACCGAAACGGATCGGTTGGTGCCAGTCCGTGGGGGCCGCCATCTTTTTTTTTTAATTTTTTTAAATTTATTTTTTTTCCTTCTGAGCATGCACAGAAGCCGACTTCCGGCACTGTGCATGTGGTTGCCATCTTTTTTTCAGCTTTGTTTGTTGTTTTGGATTTTTTGTTACTGTGCATGCGCGCACGCGCAAAGCGTGCACGCGCCCACGAGGCACGCCCATGAGGCGCACCCACAAGGCTCACCCACGAGGCGCGGGAGGGAGCGAACAGGCAGCGAGGTAAGTTCAAACCCACCCCTGAAATAATACCATATAATGCCAAGGCCAAGGCCAAGTATTATTAAACTTGTGAAGACTTGCAATGGAACAGCCTGATCTTCAACTAGTCTACAGTTTTTATGTGGATAGAAAATCATTCTACAGTGGAAAAATAAATATTGTCATAATCACACATTATAAGCATATTAAACAGTGTCCTGAACGGCACATTTGTTCTTATGTGCCACAGTGACGCAGCATGTGGTGACATATCCTTCTATTTATGTCATTCAGGAAGGTCACTTTATATTAGTAAGACATAGTATTAGACAACATAGGGGGGGGGTTTCAGGATAATGTCTCAGTGTGGAGGCGTATAGGCATACCCTATTGCTCAGGGCTGAAAGATATGATTGCAGAGAATGGTCAGGCAAAAAGAAATTATCAGCATATTTTTCTTCTTTCTTACTTTCCAATAAAGTTAACTTGGCAGCTAT
The DNA here is from genome assembly GCA_003457575.1 of Thermophis baileyi. NCBI lineage: Eukaryota > Metazoa > Chordata > Lepidosauria > Squamata > Dipsadidae > Thermophis > Thermophis baileyi. The sequence goes on from QLTV01002256.1 coordinate 442,273, forward strand.
AATGTGCAAAAATATAGCAGTACAGATGAGAGTCTCATTGGGTTTAATGAGTCTTCTTCCCAAGTAAATTTATATATATTTATATATGTATATGTATACGTGTAGGTACAGGCATAGGTATAGCTATATGGAAATGTATATGTATATGCATGTATGTATGTTCAGCTCATAAATTCAACTGAGTTAAATCCATATAGTCAGGCCTAACTTTATATCAGAGAGGGAAAGCAGTCCAGCTGTTCCACTATTTAACAGCTTCTCCACTGTGAGGATAGGTGTTTTTCTAAGTTTTACATAATGTGAATATTTGTGTATGACTACAGATATTTTGGCATCTTAGGTCTCAGCAGAGCAAACCATCAGTAAATTAATCACAAATGCAAAATTGCCTCTATGCAACACTTCCACTGGTATTGCCAGTGATTTGGCATCACCATGTATGCACATATCAGGGGTGGGTTCCAACTTACCTCACTGCCGGTTTGCTCCCTCCCGTGCCGCGTGGGCGCGCAGAAACAAAAAATCCCCAAAAAAAAAAAAAAAAAAAAAACAAAAAAAAAAAAAAAAAACAAAGCTGAAAAAAAGATGGTGACCGACTTCTGATGGTGACCAGAAGTCGGCTTCTACGCATGCTCAGAAGGAAAAAAATAAATTAAAAAAATTCCCAAAAAAAATTCAAAAATAAATAAATAAATAAAAATTCAAAAAAAAGATGACGGCCCCCACGGACCGGCACCGACCGATCTGGTTTGGTGACATCATTGTGACATCACCAGCAGGTTGCTACCGGTTCGGTCGAACCAGTCTGAACCGGGAGGAACCCACCCCTGGCACATATGTGCAAAACAGCTGGAGATGCAACTGCTGCATCAGGCTTGCAATGCATGTAACTGTTCTGATACTTCAGAATGAAGTGGTTTCATTCATGCCATTACATTTTGTGAAAACACCTGTTTTGAATGCTTTGCACAGTCTATTTGTTCTCTTGGAACAAATAAATGTTTTATTGGAACAGCTGTAATGTTGCCTGGAACCACTAGATTTGGATGATTTTGGTTAAAAACAATCTCTATAACCTTTCTCTCATTTTTCCAGTTTCTCCAGCCATTTTCCATGTAACAGCATTTATTTTCCAAACATTGAGGAACCTAGAGAAAAAATTCTTTTCCATCCTTAACTATATAGATCTATACTATGCTCTGGAAACTTTAAATCAAAATAGTCACCGAATGTTTGTAAGATTTGGCTTTTATCAAACATCTAAAGTTCAAAGTATTGTTACTATTTTTTTTTAACCAAATTAAGGCTTGGCCAAAAATGTGCTTCTTCACTTCATCTGCAAACCAGATGAATAAGCAGCATATTTAATAAATTCTGAAACGATTGTATCACTACTTTAAAGTGTTCAGAAATAAAGAACAATTTGGAATAGAATTCACTGCAGGATTATTACTTCATCTACATAACTACTTTAATATATTAAAATTAAAGATTAACAGAACCTGAACACCCTACAAAAGTTCTGCAAATTTTAAAAACATGCTTTGCTCCCAGACTTAGGGTTGATTTGTTGGTTTTCTTGGCAGTTTTCTTTTTTGTGTGTGTGTAATAAAATGTGTAATTTTATCTGGGCATACTGTAAAAGTACTTTTTTTTCTAATTGCCTTTTTCTCAATTCAATTGTTAGATGCTCAGAGTCATCTGGGAGAATTAATTAAACGTATCTAGAAGAAACATGTTAAATACAAAATCTAAATACTTTTAAATTTTTCTTATTCTTATTAATTCTTAATTTAATAAACAGCCTCATACTTCTACCTGGCACATCCTCCATACCTGGCACAGAAAAAGAAACTGCTTTTGAAATGCTGTTTTCCTTACTTTTGTATCTACACTTCTATAGACCTGTTGTAGTAATTGCCTCTATTTCAACAGATACAGGAAAAAAACAAAACAAAAAATCTACTATGAGCCTTACTATGAAAGTCTACCTACTTCTAGACTTTAGCTCTAGAATCACCTGTTGGTGAGATAGGCAGCAAATAAGTTTAATAAATAAATAAAATAACTATACAACCTAGGTCTCATTTGGTCATTATTAGAAGGGTATTCCTTTACCTAAACAGACAAAACAAAATTACCACGGGTGGCAAAAAAGCAGTGGGAGTTGGAATGATTTCTAACTTCTTGCTGGCTTCCTCATTTACTTCTAGAAAGCTTGAAGGGAAAAAGTCAATGGAGAAACCTGCAGGAAGTTGTAGTCCAAGGCCAGCAGGCAGTTAAGTGGGGGAAAGAGCAAAGGTATGGGGTTGGGTGGAGGTCAGGAATGATACATCAGAATGCATGAAAGGTGCTGGATAGGTAGGATGGATGCCTGGGGATGTGTGAGAGATGCAGAGCAGGTTGGGAGAGCACATGGTGCATTGCATGTCAAGAAGTGTGTGAGGACATCACAGTAGTGCACAAAGATAATGCATTAGCAATAGCAATAGCAGACTTATATACCGCTTCACAGTGCTTTACAACCCTCTCTAAGCAGTTTACAAATGTCAGCATATTTCCCCCAACAATTTGGGTCCTCATTTTACCGATCTCGGAAGGATGGAAGGATGAGTTAACCTTGAATTCCTGAGTTAACCTTGAACCTTGCATTCATGAGTATGGTGAATGGAGGAGTGATGCAGATCAATAAGAATACATGGGATCACAGGGGTGTGTGAGAGGTGCCATGCTGGTCAGGGACGACATGTAGGTCAGATAGTGTGGGTTAGGAAGTGTGCCTGATGGTGCTTGGAAGTATGCAAGAGGTGCGGTGCAGGTGAGGGACAACATAAGGGGGTATACAAGAGGTGCTACATGGTCAGGGAAGGCATGCAGGTTGGTGAGGGTGCATAGGGATCAAGAAAGGTAGAGCAGGCCACAGGTCAGGAAGGGTGCATTGAGATACACAAGAGGTGCTGCATGGGTCAAGGAAAGTATGCTGGGGATAACATGGGTTGGGAAAGACGTGGGGGGAGAGCAAAGTTTGGGGGAGTGCATGGGGATGTAGCATGTGCTGGGAAATGTGTGCAGGGATTCTTTCTTTCCACTCCTCCCTTTCTTCTTGCCTTTTTTCCTTCCCCCTTCCCTTCTCTTTCTAGCAGCCAGATAAGTGGCTGCTATGGGATTGGGAGACAGCAAGAGATTATGAGACTGGCTGGGAAACTGTCACAGAATGTTAAAAATGAAGATCATGTAACCACAACAGCAGCCAGTAGTACTGAAGCAGCGACAATTTTCCCAAATTTTATTTCCTCGGGACAAATCATTCCCAGATTTTGGACACATTCAAGTTAGACCACTTGTGGTGCCTTGGTTCAAAAAATGTTGCCCTATGATCATTTCACCCAGATAAAGGTATGACAGTGAGAGTTTTAGTAGTGTATAGATAGATATCAAGCTGTCCATATGAATTTCCTGATCTTTAGCCACTTTGGAGACTATCCTAAGCATTTAAGGCTTTAAAATCTGAAAGATGCCCTCCTCAAAATATTATATGAACTCTTCCAATAATTTCTATATGTGTCAGAAGAAAAATCACAATATAAAACATTGAGTAGATTGAGAGTTTGTTTCTGAGAATATATGCCCATATGTACCCATCCATTCAGATCAGGGGTGGGTTCCACTTACCTACCGGTTCACATCATGACGGAAGTGCATGTTTTGTGTGCACGCCTACGTCATGTCAGGGAAATGACCCTCTGTGCATGCGCAGACACCTCTGCGCATGCGTAGAGGGTTCTTTGCTAGCCGTGGCAACCGGAGAACCGGTTCGGGGGCGTGGACAGCCGACCATCGCTGCTGGTTCGGCGAGCGGGTGAAACTTTCCGCCACCAGTACGGGCAAACCAGTCCGAACCGGCAGCAACCCACCACCGATTCATATGAATTCCCCACTGTCAGGTATATTTGTTCTTCTTTCTTCCTGCAAGATGTTTGAACATCAGATTACTTATAATTCTCCATCACTAAGACCAGTCTATGGAGTAAAATGTTTAACATATTTAGAGAGAGTTAGTGCTGTCTCAGTCTGGATCTCTTTAGTTCACTGGAATGTAAACAACTCAGCATTCCTACACCTTGATCCCATTTCTGTACAGATCAGAGACAAGGGACAATGTCACCAGTTGGAAAGTAAAGCTGGATCATCTCCAGATTTCATGCATTCATTAAAAAATAAAGACCTCTAATCTTGTTTAGCGTTATGTTCTTTCACAGTTGAAATCCTATTTATTATGCCTTCACCTTTGTATGAAAGGGCTGAAAGAGATTTTTTTCAAGCTATAATATTAAATGCTAGAAATAGTTAACTGTGGTGAAAGTTTAGAGTAGTGTTGTAAATGGCTCCTATTATGATGGAACCTTTTTTTTTTTTACCCTTAACTAGGCTGGTGTTTAGAAATGTGACTTAATTTAGCTCTCCTATTCATTTATTTAGAAAGCTCCAAACCATGCCTTCTTGGAAAGGTTCATGGAACAGCAGAGTTATAAAGCTGTCTGTGCCATGTTGCCTGTGCTTCAGTCTTTGAGCTCAGATTTACTGTAAGATATGGAGCTGACTTCAGTGTTGAAATAAGATTTGGTCGCTCATTTTTTCTTATTTTCTTTCCCGATCTCTCCCATTTCAAAACAAGAGAGTATCTCTCTCGCTTCAAAAAAAAAAGAGAGTATTAATATAGAAGACCAGGGGTGAAATTCAAAATTTTTCCCTACCGGTTCTGTGGGCGTGGTTTGGTGGGCATGGCAGGGGAAGGATACTGCAAAATCTCCATTCCCTCCCCACTCCAGGGGAAGGATACTGCAAAATCCCCATTCCCTCCCCACTCCTGGGGGAAGGATATTGCAAAATCTCCATTCCCACCCCACTCTGGGGCCAGCCAGAGGTGGTGTCTGCTGGTTCTCCGAACTACTCAAAATTTCCGCTACCAGTTCTCCAGAACCTGTCAGAACCTGCTGAATTTCACCCCTGTAGAAAACCCTTTTCTTAACGAACTAGCTTTCTAAACAGGCAAGCATGTCATTTCCTTTCTAGTGTTCAACCAGAGTCAAAATCCAGGAAAAATAGTATCTTGTTTATCTTAGCCTCTTATAACATTGGCAGGCATATTAGTCAAAATCTTTTTTAAGTATTGCAGCATTTCTTTTTATGTCCAAAATCCTATGGAACTTACAGTTTTAACATATGGATATAAACAGAAGTGCAAGCTGGGATCATGGATCCATGAGCTTCAGTCAAATATTAACATTAGTTAACAAAAATTAAATAACTACTTTAAAAACAACTTAAAAGTAATATTAAAATTTATAGCAATTGAAATATAGTAAAAGAATTATACCTTAGTTTTTCTCAAAAGGCAAAGATAAGCATTTCAAAGAGTGTTTTCATAGGCTAGGAATAAGGCAAAATTCATCAGCTTCTTAATGATAACTGTGATGGGAATATGGCAGCTATTTTGCTTTCCCTGTGATGCTGGAGAGGAGTAACCTCAGCTGACACACAAAACAGTTGTGTAAAAAATAGGAAGGGGTCATTAATTTGGGAAAAGTTGCCTTTTATTTGGGGGGAGCGGGATAGTTTAAAATTGCCGAGAAAATTCAGGTCAGTTCTGATTAAAAATTTCATTCCCGCTCCATTGCTATTTATTAGAAAGAAAACTAACTAGAGTTTCTCCAGACTTGAAAGTGAAATGATAACTAATTTATATAAACTGTGGCTATGTCAAGGTTCTGACTAATGAACCCAAGCAAATCAGAACTCTGAGACTAGAATCCTCCTCAAAGCTCCTCTTTATTGAGTACATCATATCGGCACTGCTTCAAAGGAAAACCAACTCTAAATCTTTCCCGCTGTTTCAGTATAATTAAAAAAGGAAATAACCCTATCCCCAAGTGACACAGGTCATGTTGGCCAATTGTGTTAATTGGCGGGCTCTCCAGGCACTCCTTCCCTGACATTATCCGTTGCCAGTAGAGATGACCTTGGTTCTCACGAGAAAACTCTCTGTTGTGTCTAGTAAGGCATTCCAACCTCCTTTCCCCCTTCCCCCTCTGTGTGGCAACTGAGGGGCGTGCATAAGCGCACCAGCGTGTCTACCGTCCCTGTCCAAATGTTCCCTTTTATTTGTACCCATCTTATGTATTCAAATAATGTTACAGTATACTTATGTATATTATCAAATATGTACTCGACTAAACAAACAAACAAACAAACAAACAAAGAAACAAACAAACATAAAAATGGCTGCTGCCAGGTTCGGTTCAAAGTTGACATACTACTTGTTGATCAAAAAGGCTATAAGAGATCCTGAAACAAGAGCACATGTGCAACAATACAGATCATCAGGGTGTCAAAGGAATTTTTCCGGAAAGATTTAATGCACTGAATCTTTTCTGCAACACTCAGTACAAATAGTCCTCGACTTATGATTGCAATTGGGACCAGCACTTCTATTGCTAAGCAAGGCAGCTGTTAAGTAGTCATGCCCGATTTTATGATTTTTTGGGCCATGTTTGTTAAGCAAATAGTTGCAATTGTTAAGTGAACCATGCAGTCATTATGCAGCAAACCCAGCTTCTCCCATTAACTTTGCTCGTCGGAAACCATCTAAGAAGGTTGTTAAGTAAATGGTTGGAAATAGAGGATTACCTGTAATGTATGATTGGATTTGTTTCTTTTTCTTTAAAACAGACTGAAAGGGATTGAAATCCATTAATTAGCCATGTGTTATGAAGGAATAATTTTGCTTGAACATAACCATCTAGAACACGCATCAATTCACTGGATAATTCCAATATGTAGAAATGAGAGAGAAAACAAACAGAAATCTGAAGTAATGTTGCAAATTGGGACACCCATTTTCAAAAGGTATACATTTTTTAACCTTAAGGGTGAACATAGATTGTAAGAATATAAATGACCTGGGTCTTATGAAATCCTCCATGTTATTTCTTAGGCCCCATTTTTATTTTCTAAGATCAGGAACAGTATATTTTTTGCAACAGACTCTTTGAGCAGTTGATTTATGACAAGACAATGTAATATGGTTTTATGAAACTACTTCTCATGAATGTCCTAATATTTTATTCTTTAATAAGAAGTAAAATCCGGACACTTATGGTAGAGTTATTTTTTTATTTTTTGCTTACACAAGATATTTTAATTCTAACAACAAACTGAACTGTTTTTACTGTAACATCAGATTTATTTTTAAAATTCTGCAAAAGAATTCAGTTTTTATACCATTTATTATAAAGAAAATCTTTTTGCCTCCTTTTCCCTCAAGAAACCTTATTAGGAACTATCTGGCTGGCTGGCAAACTGGTTTGCTTATATTGGACGACAGTTATTTACTTTTGCTACACACATTAAGAAGGTTATTTTTGCTGTTTATATAAAGTGTGTAGTTAGACAATTTTTTTTCTTCAGATTACCAGAGGACTAATATTGAGGATAAATGAAATTGCTTAAAACATCTTCACTGAATACTCCTCTCAAAAAGAAGGTAAAGCTTTCAGGGATTAATTTACTTTAAGAGAACCATTAGGCTTAAGGCCAGTGTTTCTCAGCCTTGGAAACTTGAAGATGTGTGGACTTCAATTCCCAGAATTCACTAACCAGCATGCTCAAGGCATTTAGGAGGTCAATGCTCAAAAATTAAGTAATTATTCCCAAGAATGAAATCAGTCTGTCTGTCTGTCTGTCTGTCTCATCTATCTATCTATCTATCTATCTATCTATCTATCTATCTATCTATCTATCTATCTATCTATCTATCTATCTATCTATCATCTATCCATCCACTATCTATCTATCTATCTATCTATCTATCTATCTATCTATCTATCTATCTATCTATCTATCTATCTATCTATCTATCATCTATCTATCTATCTATCTATCTATCTATCTATCTATCTATCATCTATTGTTTTATTTATATCACACCTTCAAAGTATCCATATGTAATGCTCTCTGCTCCTATTTTCCCCACAACAATTCTGTCAGGTGGATTGGGCAGGGAGTGTGGGTTCAAGAACATAGCAAGTTCTTTCAAATTAAAAAAATGCCATTTAAAAAATACCTGAAAAAATTGTATTCTTTCTTTGCTGCTCTTTTTTCATTTTTTCAAGAGAAGTGACATTTTCTTTATAAATTTTTTTGCAAATATTCTTTGCATCCTGATGAATTTATTTATTTGTACAATTTAGGCCACTAATGCTTTTTCTGAGGACAGTTGAGCTTTGGCAGCCAACATTTAGGATACAGAAATTAAACTAATAAAAGCTGATAATAATTAGTGGAATATTTTCTAGGTAAGGTGAAATATTCTACCTCTTGATCCTTTGACATTGCTGCAATTGTTTCTCATTTGTTCATATCTCATTTGGATTTGTATAGCTATAAAATATCCATTGCTGGCTTGCTGGGCCTGTTGCAACTTCCCTTTAGCCAAGCCTTTTCAGGATGACCCAGGCCTTATGGCTGCCATAGCAGTCCTGTGGCACAAGGCCAGCCCATACTTCACCCAGTCCTAACAATCCCTTACCATCTCTCACAGTGTGGACATGCAGTTGGACTTTGAGAGGTTGAGAGCTGCTTGAGGAAAGCTATTGGAATGACTAGAAGGGATAAAATCAGGAATGAGATTACAAGGGAAAGAATTGGAATAGAGCTAATATTTAACTACGGTACATACAAAGACAGCAAATAAACTGGTTTGCCCATCTGGAGAGAATGTCTGGGGATTCCATACCATATACAGTAAGACATACATACTGTAAAAAGAGGAGAAGGTCAAAGAGAATGAGGAAGACCCAGAAGAAGATGGAAAGACACCTCAAAGACACACTACTGCAGTGTGTCAAATAACAATGGTTGAGGCTGCAAGAAGTGCAAGAACCAAAACTTTGTATCTCCTTTGATATCTAAAGTAGATGAGGTAGAGGAGGAGGAGGAGGAGGAGGAGGAGGAGGAATATTCCTTTCATCTGTTAGGCCTATCCTCCCATTAAAATAAGTTTGCATGAGATCCATTTTCTTGTCAATAGGATGCTGATTTGAATTAGTTTGTTATGTAAAATGATTACATAATTGCAAAAAGAAACATTTCACTTTCACCTATTCATAAGAGATCCACATGCCAAGATTCACTTCTATAATAAATGTATTATTTCAGGAACATTCTTTTCTCTATTTTTATCAATAATGAGTTAAAATCAGTTTAAAGAATCTTATTTCAAATCCAGAAAGCATATCAGTTTTTAGACAGAAGCAAGAAGGAGTTTATGAATGAAAACTAAAGAAATGTTGTGTCTTTGGTCATTATATATCTAACAACTCTAAAAAGACACGTACAAAAAGGTACAAAAAGCCATAGATAAGAGAGATGGATAGAATACTGGGACTTAAAGTTGGGTATTGATTTGATAGCAGTTGTATGTCAGAATATTTTTTATTAAAAATGATAGGCTTGGTGACTAACCTGATACAAATTGTGCCACACTGCAAAAATGCTTGTGAAATAGTATTTTTGAAAACGATCTACAAACTTCAGAGAAAGAAAAAACAGCATAGCAATGTTACTAATCAGGATTTATAGATATGAGTATGCTTATAATATTCCAGTGTTTCATTAGTTGCATGATTCCTGGACTAGTTCTGTGGCAAATCTTATTGCATTGGGTTTTTAAAATGGTAGGGCAATAAAACATTAAAAATTAGGTATTTCTGTGCTGGCAGATATAAACCTAATTTCTTTTGGTCATCCACAAAGACTTGTCTTTAGGTATTGAAAAATGTAATTAATAAAATTACGTGGAGTGCTGCAAAATGGGGGATCTTTTATTTATAGTACTTTATTTATGAACTGTACCCTTTGGAGGTTTTATGCTTATATTTTCTCATGTTAATACCAGAGGTGGGTTTCAGCAGGTTCTGACCAGTTCTGGAGAACCAGTAGCGGAAATTTTGAGTAGTTCAGAGAACCGGTAAATACCACCTCTGACTGGCCCCCACCCCCATCTATTTTCTGCCTCCCGAGTCCCATCTGATTGGGAGGAAATGGGGATTTTGCAGTAACCTTCCCCTGGAGTGGGGAGGGAATGGAGATTTTATGGAGTATCCTTCCCCTGGAGTGGGGAGGGAATGGAGATTTTATGGAGTATCCTTCCCCTGCCACGCTCACCAAGCCACACCACGCCCACCAAGCCATGCCCACAGAACCAGTAGTGAATCCCACCACTGGTTAATACTACTCAGAGCCTAGATTATTACAACTATTTTTATATATTTTCTATTGTATGCTGCTTATTGGCATTTTTATTTCACAATTATTATATACAGTGATTTACCTTCCTAGTTTTATGAATCTACATAGGGGCACATTGTTATTTATTTATAAGATGTATTATCTTCCCTAATCCCAAAGGACTCTAGCTTCTATATTTTTAATTCATTTGTAGAATACAGACATAATTCTTCTTGAAGTATAATCATCTGTTGGCTGGCATATTTATTTGTGAATTGTCCAGTTGTCTCTTTTTTCCAAGTTTAGAGTGATGTATGAGAAGCCTTGTAGTAATGTTGGCTGAGTCTCAATAAAATCTAAAAAGTTATGGGTGATTTAATATTTTGACTGCTTGACAATTCTGAAAAAGTTATATTAACTAACAGGAATTGGCCTTCTGCTGTAATGCAAATCATAACTAAGCTCCAAAAATGCTTAAATATTATTCCAACAGCTTGGTAATGCAGATGCAGTTTATAAGATACAAATCAGTTATTAGTTATGTCCTATCATTAAGCCTAGCTTCAATAGTCAATATATAATCATTAGCTGCCCTATTACTGTAGCTCAATGCATATTTTGCAAAATGTCCAAGCCTGGTCTTGGATGACATTATTTAAACAAATCATGACCAAGAAATAGAATACATGACCCTGTAGAAAGACACAGCCAAAGAATATAAAGAACAGGATTATCCAGTAGATATTAAAATGGCTTGGTTTATTCCTCACACTAAACTAAAGCATTATTTTGGTTTTGATTTTCCATGTTCTGTGAACCCATCCAATTATCCTTTATTCAATAAACCGTAATTAAACTATCCATGATTTAGTGCAATGTGTAAGTTAGGTTCTATATGATTTCATATAAAACACTTTGTTATGATATTTCAGATATGAAATACCCTGGAATACAGTAGTCTTGAAGTCAAAGACTTGTAATCACTCATTTACTTATTAAATCACATAAACATATGCACACAAAATATAGAGACACAAGCATTTAATTAAATCCACAATTCATTCTAGATGAGTGAGAGAGGAGCAGAATATTTTCATATGTTATTTCTTTAGCTCCTAGATCAGGTATAGCTATGTCAAGGTAGGTTTATCATCTCCAATGCAAACATATTAAATCAATTTTTACAAAAAAAATGTGTGTACTCAGATAGTTTTGGAATAGGAAACTAAGCTTTTTCTGTGAAAAAGGAAAGACAATAGTTTCTGTTTCTGTGTTTAATACTGCTTTCTGACCAAAAGGATTTGAACTGCTTATTCAGAAGCCCAACACTTCCAAAATAAATGAAAATAAAACAAGAAACAGATGGCTTTTAACAAATAATGAACAAAGACTTTATAGTTTAAAATGCAGGTTTTATTTAGTGAAACTGACCATTCTGTTTCTCAGGTTGCTTTATTTATTAGTTGCATTTGAAAATAGAGTTGGTTCCAAATGATATGTTGAAATAGAATGTGTGAGCTACACTTGAAAGCACTTCTCACCTAAGGGAACCTTGAATTACTTCAAGAAAGTTACTCTTCATATTTTTATATTTAAAAGCCACTTCCCAACTTTTAAACAATGTGTGGTCATAGTGATATACTCCTGAAATTTGGGTTGAGATGTATTGAGGTCCTTGTTGATGCGTTTTTGCCTATATTTTTGTATAGATCCATCTTGTTTTGTTTTTATGGTCAATTATATTGTAAGTCACACAGAATTTAGAGTCAGATGGTACTTACACTGAATTAATTTTGAGATTATTGAGCTGAGGGTTAAGCTAAGAACGTAGAATCATTATGAAAAGGCAGCTCCTTTTATCCAGGAATTTGTAGAGAGTGTCCTATAATTGGATGGGATTGTTCTGTCCTTGAAGAGACACATTGAATTCATGGTAGTTCCTTTGAAGGCAAAACTGTTGTAGCACAAATAGTCTCCATCTCCAAAAGTCCCTCTGCCCAGTTCCAGCTGACACAGCAGCTATAACTACACTTCCATTATAGCCATTTCTGGTTAAGGATAACCAAGTAATCTATGTACTGGCAAATCAAGATTGAGTTAATGTAACACACTATCTAGAGATTGCTCTGGAAATTGCAAGTTCTGCAAAGAGGTGACAGAGGTATCAGAAATATTTCACTATTGTTCTGAAGGGACTGCAAAGGCTCCACCCATCAAGTGTGGATGGATTTGTTGATCAGGCCATTGGCTAATTAGTATTGTGGCATGTATTTGTATGGTAATTGAGCCTTATACCTTTTTAGGGCGTATATGGTTTTAAGTGTAAAGATTGTATTGAATTATTGTTTTTCCTGGCTGTCCAGGAGGATGACCTGCCTTAAAGATGTAAAATTGCTCAGTTGTTCATATAACTCAGGATTTGAAACATTATCTCATTCATGGAGCAGTATCAGGATATCCAGGGGTGGGTTCTAACTTACCTCGCTGCCAGTTCACTTCCTCCTGCACCGCGTGGGCGCACCTCGTGGGCACGCGCGTGCTTTGCATGCACGTGCAGTGCCAAACAATTAAAAAAAATCCAAAAAAAGGCCGAAAACAAGATGGTGATGCATGCGCAGTGCCGGAAACTCGGCTTCTGCGCATGCGCAGAAGAAAAAAATTTTTTAAAAATGCAAAAAAAAAAATTCCCCCCCCCAAAAAAATCCCCCCCCAAAAGATGGCAGCGCCCACGGACTGGCACCAACCGAACCGGATCCGTGACGTCACCGTGACGTCACCAGCTGGTCACTACCGGTTCGGGCAAACTGGTCCAAACCGGTCCGAACCCACCTCTCAGGATATCACATCACTGCCTTGCCAGAATAGAATTATCTCACAAGTCTGGAGATCAAGAGATGACCCTCAGAGTTCCCCTTCTTTGTAACTTGCATTGGGTGTGGATAAGATGGCCGTCCTTCTTGGGAACTGCCCCACTTTACAGAAATCTTTCCTGCCCCAGAGGTATATCTCTTCCCAACTCTGGGATGTCTACAAATTTTTTTACAAATACTTGCCTAACTACAAGAGGTAGTGTATGTAGTGAAACAAATACTGCAATATCTATAGGAAAAAATAGCAAAAAAAAGGCTGTCTTAAGAAGCATGTATGAAGAACAGCAATTCTGAAAATATCTTGAAAAAACAATAACAAATTATAAAGTTACAAAAACAAAACATATAAAGTTTTTTATTAATTTTACAGTGTTTTACAATACAATTTTCTTAGAAAATTTGATATTGTCACCAGCTTTATTTATTTATAATTTAGATTTCTAAGACTGCTCAACTCAACAGCCATTCTAGGCAGCCTTAGAATATATTCTGAATATACCACAATACAATTTATTTAATGCACAGCGCTTGTTTCTAGAAAGAAATTAAATTCATTGATAGAAAAATATAATACTGGGATTATAATCCTTGGCATTATGTCCTGCCCTGCAGGAATGTATGCCAGATGAAGAAAGAGTACTTATGCACAATATCATACATTCTTACAATTCATCAATACTGTATGACCTAATTAATATCTACGCAATACTACTTGCAAGGTTATGCAAGACATTTTAAACAATGACCTAGGGGACCTAAAAGGAACTCTAATCAACTTTAACTCAGTTCTAAAGATATACAGGTATTTCTCGAGTTACGACAGTTCACTTAGCAACAGTTCAAAATTATACCCCACCCCCCAAAAAAGTACTGATGACCCGAAGCCGAAATTATGAAGTTACAACCAGAGACACTGCAACATGCCCCTTGCCTGTTTCCCCCTCCCGGGCCTGTGGAGACCCAGTGGGGCAGGATAGTGGGGGGGGGAAACAACTATGGGGACCCCAAGGGAACATGAGATATCTCAGGGGGTCGGGGGAGGCCTTGGTGTTCAGAAGCAGGTGGCCTGTTCTAGCACTAGGTCTCCATGGCCTTCCCCAGCCTGAGATAGCTCATGTGCGCTTACCGACCTATGCATTCGATTAATGAATGCATTGGGGAAAGCAGGGAAGGATCACGTTCATTTAACGTGATCCAATCAACGAATCCTTGGGTTAAAAATATAAATGGCAGGCTCTATTACATTCATAACTCAAGGATTACCTGTATTCAAATGTCATTCCTACTGATGTCTGTATGGATAAAATTAAAATCAATTCATGAGTATGCTTGCACTTTATGATGTAATAACTGTTCAGTAAGACATTAGTGAGCTCCAACCATGTTTTCCTATTTTAAAAAAGTTTATCTACCAAAATGCAATTTTAACATTTGCTATAATAATTAACCTGCTATTGTGAGTGTTTGTATATTCAAAGATAATAAAATTCTTTTGTAAAAAGTCTTACTTGTAAGGCAGGGAAAAAATTATGTAAAACTGGCAACATTTCCTAATCTTTTTATAAGTTTTTATACCTTGCTTCAGAGACTGTTTTTTTAGTTTTAAACAATGGAACATTCTATATACAAGAGTTACAGGTTTTATCATAAATATACTTTTCCAGTTAATATTAGTGGCATATATAAAACTTAACCGTACTAATAATGTAGTCTGTTGTTGTTTTTTTAAAAAATGTGGAACGTTTATGAGTTTTGAATGCACCGCATAGAAATAAATGCTAAGAAAATATAGCAATATTTAACACAGGATTAATATACTTTTCCATCATCATCACTTCTCAAATGCAATTTCCAATGTTTAACATTTTAAATTATTCTTCATTAAGATTCTCATGTAGTTAAACACTCTTCTAATCACCAAATAGTATATATCTTCTGTACAACCATATTACACTATTATACAAACTTGAAGCACATCAAAATTAATTTTGTTTCTTGTAAAAATTTGCATTTCATATTATAGAAACCATTTTCTTGTCTTCAAACCACTGCAAATACTCTGAATGCTTTGCTTCCTGGAGGATTCTGTAAACTGTAAAAGAAAAATAAAGAACTAATGGTTTGAAAGAACTTAATCTTATCATGTACTCTCATTTTACATATGAACCTCTCTATTAAATTTATATATTTATTGCTAATGTCACTATCAGAAAAATGATCTATAAATATTTGGACAGCATGGTCAGGTTACAAGTTAATTTACTGTATATCTAATGGCAAAAGCAATAGTTATTTTTTTCACTAACTAGAAATGGCCTTTCTAGAAATTTCATTGACTGATCTCACAAAATTACTCATCTATAATTACTACTCAAAGAAGAAGTGCAGTGAGCTCAAGATCTAGGTTTGATATAAGTCACAAAGTCAACTTCAGTTCTGAACAGACTCAGAGACAATCTTAACAAGGAATATTACAGTACCTTCACATCATTACCACTGAAGGCAAGGTACTGATTCATTCCTATTTAAATGTGCTTTTTGCACATGGACAATACCATAAAAATATATAGGTGTTATGAAGGGACATTTACAAGAATTCCATAATGGAAGTATAAAGTTTGGAATCTATCTTTTTGGATGCCTAAATTTAGAATTTTCAATTTGAGCTTTGTCATAGTTTGCAGTGAGAGTATATCTGAAGGAGACAACCCACAATAGGACAGGTCAAGGTATATTTGTGTCTTTCTCTGAATGTAATTGTCAAAAAAGTGAAGATCACCAAAGACTTGCCATCAAATATTTGTTTTAGCTAGAATTTAAATCAGCAGGGTCTTAGCAGGAACAAAACCACACTCCACCCAGAGAACTACATTCATTGTTGATTGAAAGATACCAGATGGCTTTCAAAAATTTAGACTGAATGATTTCCAAGGCAGATTGGCATATTTGCAGATTTGGGAGCTGCACATTAGGAAATTTAAAATCTTGTTTAAATAGTCTGACTGCTGCAGACACATATTAATTGCCTTTGTGGTTTACAAATATATAAAGATTTTTTTTATGCTTCTATTGTGAGTTTGGTAACTGTTGAATCTAGAAGTAGTAGATGGGACATAAATAGCTATATTCTTGAAGTCCTTAATTAACTTGATTGACTATAATTAATTTTTCAGTTATGAGAATAGTCAAAAAGCAGTTTTAAGTAAGTTAGCTAATTTTAAATGAGTAATTTAGTAAATTAACTAATTAAACTTTGTACCTTTGTTTTATTGTAGTTAATTTCTAATGTTCTTCTAAGGCAGAAATATGCTAGTGCCCACACAGACTGACTTGGTAAAGGTTAGCTACATTATCTGTATATAGAGATGGGTGAAAACTAGAGAAAACTATGATTTTTGCAAGGACCAATGTTATGTCATTATTGTAAATACTGTATTAAACAATAAAAGGAAAAGATACAGCTGCTTTACTTCTTTTAGGATTCAGCGTAAAAGTATTTTTGAGTAACATTATCAGCTGAAAGAGGCACTGTTTAGTGAATGAAGCAGGTGGCATCTGCCACAATCTTTCTCAGGGGAAGAGTCAAAAAGCACCTCCAAATAAACAGAGGGTTCCTTAGGAAACTGAACAACTTCTCAACTGTGTGATCTGGGATTACACACTGATAAACACTTGAATAACCTGGAAGAAAACCTACTTGTTCTGCAGCTTAGCTAGTCTTCTGGATCATCCCATTGGCAAATTTATGACAGAAAGGTTTCATGTAGAACTTGCTAATTTGGCAACATAGGCTGATGGGATGATAATTAACATTGTTCTTAATTGTAGATTGGTGAGATAATGGAGTGAGAGCCAGTTTGATGTAGTGATTAAGGCATCAGGCTAGAAACTGTGAGACTATGAGTTCTAGTCCTGTCTTGGGCACAAAGCTAACTGGGTGAATTTCAGCCAGTCACTTAGAAAGAAGGCAATGGAAAGCACTTCTGAAAAACCTTGTCAAGAAAACTGCAGCGTTGATCCAGGCAGTCTCCGAGAATCAGACACAATTGAATAAAATTTTAAAAAAGAGATAATAAAGGAATATTATCTCCTTTATAGGCTTTATAGAGCCGTGGTGGCACAGTGGTTAGAGTGCAGTACTGCAGGCTACTTCTGCTGACTGCTGATTGCCAGCAGTTCGGCAGTTCAAGTCCCACCGGCTCAAGGTTGACTCAGCCTTCCATCTTTCCGAGGTCAGTAAAATGAGGACCCAGATTGTTGGGGGCAATATGCTGACTCTGTAAACCGCTTAGAGAGGGCTGTAAAAAGCACTGTGAAGCAGTATATAAGTCTAAATGCTATTGCTATTGCTAATACCTTCTCCAGTAATTCAATAAAAAGTACCAGGTGTACTATAAAGGCATGCTTTGTACCTTTCTGAAAAAATGCCATTTTGAAATGAAGCAGTGTACATTCTTCTCTTATCCACTGGCATGACATCAACAAAGCCACCTTCATTGCGAATTACTCCAGCATGTACTGCTGTTCGGCAGATACTAGACATCTGAGGGAAATAGAGAATAGAAGAATTCTCATATTAGAAAGTAACATTGACTTACAAATTATTAACTGAATTTATACAGTATCTTGTTTTTCCTAATGTCCACTCCTAAGCAATAGGACAGGGGTGTCAAACTCAATTTCATTGAGGGCCACATCAGGGTTGTGTTTGACTTTGGGGGGCCAGAGTGGGCGTGGCCAGCTCGACATCACTCGTGTCGGGGGCACCTGTGGTGGCCCGAGTGCTCTGCCAGCAAAAATGGACTCCCGAACTCTGTTTTCAGCTGCGACGGCTTCCTGCAACCCTCTGCCAGTGAAAATGGGGCTCCTGCAATCCTCTGCCAGCAAAAATGGAGCTTGGGAAGGCTGCCCGTGGCCCTCCTGAGCTCCATTTTCACTGGCAGAGGCACCACGGGCCAGTCCTTTGCTGTTTCCAGGGCTGCCCTGCAGGCCAGATCTAAGCCTCCCATGGGCCGAATCCGGCCCCCAGGCCTTGAATTTGACACCCCTACAATAGGAGGAGAGTTTGGCTGGGAAGGTCGTGAATGGCATTCATGTGACCCCAGAATGGTGCAACCATCACAAATACATGCCAACTGCCAAACACCTGAATTTTGATCATGTGACCATGAGGATGCTGTGATAGTTGTAAGTGGGAGTACCAGTTGTAAGTAACTTTTTTCAGTGCTGTTATAACTCTGAATAGTCACTAAATGAATGGTTGTAAGTTGAAGACTATGTGTATATGGATTCCACGAGTATAAAATTATGCTGGGGAGGAAAAGAATCTTCCCCAAGTTCTCCAATCTCAGCTAGCCAAAGATTTGAGAGCTATCAGCATTTTGAATACAAATGCTCTCCTCAATGAGAAGATGGCTTATTCACTGCAGTTGAAAGATTTTGAGGAAACTGAAAAATTATACAACATTCTTTAATATTTCATGCAATACCTTCAGTATTCATACATCTCTCCCAAAATGTATACCTATGGATATAAATATTGATGTTCAAAATGGTGTATCTTTCCTTAAATTACAAAAAGATTTATATATGTGCCATACTGTTTCTTCCACTTTAGTGTGGTTTCTGTTTTCTGGGAAGAGTGGGAATTGTTGTTGTTGTTTTTATATTATTTTATTTATTTGATGACCATGTATTTGAAGTTTCTAAAATCATATTACAGAGGAAAACATGTTACCATACTTACATCAGAATAAATTATAGTTCCAATCACTCGGGCGTAATGTGAATTTGCCTGCATACAGTTGTGAGGACAATGGACCCTTTAAAAATTGAGAGGAAAGATGAAATTTAAGGATTCTATATGTATACTACAATAACATAAAGACAAATGTTATTATTGTATTGAATGTAAACAATGAAATATTATAGAAAAACAGAACCACAGAAGCCAGTTCTACTATCAAGTCCAATACTCTACTAAGAACAGGAATTCATATTAAAATATCCCTGACAGAAAGCTGTCTAGTTTTTATGTGAACTCCTCCAATAAAAAGGATCCTACCACCTCTCTGGGTAATCAGTTCTATTGACAAATGTATAAACATTTAAAACAGAATGCATTATTTGTTAAAGTGTTGTTCTGTCATATCAATGCAGCAGAGCACACCGTGGGATGCTTGAAGATTTTCCAACAAATCTTGCTTTGCTACCAGCTTTTAGTACTCTATATGCACTGATGCACATAAGTACAGTAGATCTTTGCAATTAATGGGAAAATCCTATTGTAAAATAAAGATTGAGCAGTTTAATGTCTTGCATTATACTCATAAAGTGTAGCAGTCTTTGCATCTTAGCAGTTTGACATTCAAAATATGACAAAAGTTTAATGTTTCTGAAAAAAAATCAATAATCACATTGAATGCTTAGCATTATTGTGTGATTAGTTACAAACACTTTTCACAGGATGGGAACAATAATGAAAAGGTTTACCTTGGGCAATGTGTGGCTGGCCTATAAAATGGACATAACTGTTCTACCGTAGTTTCACAAGTGATAGCTTGTACTGAAATTAAACAAGAAAAAATGCACACAGACATTTGCTATAAAGAGATTCATCAATGTTAATGTTATATCATAAAAATAAATCCGCACCTGTTACTTTAGAGACAGTGAATGAATTAGCCGATTGATATTTCCTAGAGCAAAAACAGAATCTATTGTTATTAGCAGTAATACCATTATCTTACAATCCTCTACAATATTTTTGACAAGGAAATAAGAGAAACAAAAAATACAAACGTGAGAATAATTATTTAATAGGGCTATACAAATTCAATAAAACTTCATAACACAATTTGAACAGAAAACTGAGAGAACTGAATTATGATCTAAGGATATGTATGTATGTAAATATGTATGTATGTATGTATGTATGTATGTATGTATGTATGTATTGCCCATCTCGTATAGTGTAAATGTATGTATGTATGTATGTATGTATGTATGTATTGCCCATCTCGTATAGTGTAAATTTTTTTCAGTATAAAGCTTTGTATTTATATTATTACTATTGCACAATAGCTATCATAAGAAACAATCTATAATCAACTGCGTTTATATCATGGATACACAGCCTAAAACATGAATGGGCAATGTTTTCAGCCCCAAGGTCTACATAGATTGCTGTATTGTGCAACCAACATGCATTTGTGGCACAAACATGCATTCTTTCCTATACACATAATTTTGAACACTCAAACTTCATCCCTCTCTATCACTTAATCTGCTACTTCGATTGATTTACTGTTGATTGTTGGTTCCCTACAACTAATTGCAGTTATCAAAGAGTGACTTGGTCCTTTCAAGTCATCTCATCAGTTAATCAGCTGGATGACAGACACCACACTGCTTGGCTTAACTGAGAAAGAAAGCCAGTGATCCATATTGTACTGGCCAGATCATCATATTAATTGGGTAAGAAATGATGAAAACCATTGGAAAGGCTCTTATACCTTGGAAAGGTCCATATACCTGAGGATTATATTTTGGCCATCTGTAGTCTACATCAGGAAAGTGTAACTTCTGTTGGCCTAGGATAATAGAAATGTTTGCTTCTTTGGGGGGGTTGTAAATTCAGAAGCATGATTAAAGACTTAGCTCCCTTAATTTCTAGAGATAGGGGGACAAAAATTATACTGCTAAGAGCATGATCTTAGTGTGCTGTCAGGGTTTCAAAATGGATCTTGGGAAGCTGCATTTATTTAGTATGAATTAAGTTTGTCTTTCTTATATTACTAAATGGACTCAAAACAGTAACAATATCTAACATAGTCAACTAACTCAAATATATAATTAAAATACCTTAATCAAACAAGTCACAAACAGATTATAAAGACTAGTAGAAATAATGCAGATAATAGAAAGACCGTAGACAACCAATGGAGATGACTTCAGACAAGCTTTCATAGCTCTTATATCATCATGCAACGCAGCATTCATTAATGACCACTTCTGAAGATATATAATGTTAAATGTTTTATAATTATTTATAAATAATTCCCTAAATGTATTTATATTATATTGAAAACTTGAGAACCAATTTATGAGGGAATATTTCATTTTTATTTACCCAACTGACTGGACTCCATTTCTTTGGGACTTTATGAAGTAATTTCTTCTTCCTAGTCTGGTAACATCAACCCAGCCACCATCATTGTCTAGGATACCATAATGTATTGCAGCTCTACAGATGCTTGATTGCTAGGAAGAAAAGAAAAGGAAAAACAGAAACAGAAACAGAAATTAAGTTCAACCAAACCATTATTTTTATACATACTTCTATTAGAAATAATATGTTGTGTTTTATTAAATTTGGAACTACGAAAAGTTCACCATTAATTCCATATTGAGAGAGGTGAGTTAACAAATTATGTAAAAATCAGTCTAACAGTATGATTCTACAGTATGCATGCGTTATTTTAGACATTTGATGCCCAGGTTTCCAATACATTGAGTAAAAACTAATAAAGATAAGAGAAACCCCAAATTCCTGCCAAAATTAACAACTTAATGCCATTATACTGAGCAAACACTTTGTCAAACATAACATGTTAGTTAAATTTCCTAGTAAATTACAAAGCAAAATGCTATGAATTACAATAACTGTACCATGTCATAATAGACACTTCCCACAACTTTGGAGCTGCTGTCCAAACATCCAGAAGGACATTCATACCTAAAGAATTAAAAACAACTTGAGAACGATAGAAAATTAAAAAAAAATTAGATAAAATACACACAATACCAGAATTGATGGATAATGATGAAAAGATGCCTTACCTATTACATGTTGTTCCTTTGCACTGGTCCCTTAACCGTAGTTCACAGGAAACAATTTGAGCTGAAGGGGGAAAGCAGGTGATGTTACTGCAGTGTTTTAGGGCAGTTTGGTGAATCAATTAACAACAACAAAAAATCATGTTATGAATGAAATTTCCTTACACATCTGTTGTTTGCTTATGACTTCATTTCTTTCACTATCATCACGGGGAGATGCTTGTGGTTGCACTTGATTTTGTAATGTATTCTGAACATGTAACTGATGTTGTTCAACTTCATTGGTTTCTATCTCTGGAAAGTAATGCCTTTCTGAACCTTCTGGTAAAGCAATTGAAAGGAATAAGTGCTATTTTTTTTTTACAATGGATTCATTCAATAGTTATAATTAAGAATGGCATAAATATGACATGTTTAATCTTTGCTAGACATGATAAGGCCAGGGAATAATCCTGTGCATATTTCCTTGGAAATAAACTCTACTGTATTCAGTGGAATTTACTCCTAGGAACTTACTTAAAGGATTACAAACTTAAGCGCTTCTTGATCCCACTGTGCCTAAATCCACTGAAATCAATGGGCTTTAATACTGGTTGGCTTGTGATTGTTTTACTACCAGCCATCGTTAATGAGCTGAGATTATCTAGTCATGGCACTAAGTGAATGATATACGCAAAAAACAATATATAGAATTCGAAGTACAGTACTAGAAAAGCAACCAAAATTATCAGTTCTTTTCTTAGTATTCCATATAAAAACACTATGCAAGCTGCATCATAATGACCAATATAGACATATGAGGTCGTCTGAGTGGTTCAGAAGGGGGTTCCCTACCAAAGTTCTAATGAATATATATATATAGGTCAAATTTCATATACCACATGTATTATTCTTAATTTGTGAAATAGACTTTGGTTGCATTGAGAAAGAAAAACCTAAGAGTTTTCTTAATGAATTTATATGAATCATGGAGGTTCTGACAAGATGGAATTATAGAGATATTTTGCAAAATTGTTTACAAAAGCATTTATGTTTAAATTACTAAATTCATGCCACATTAACAAAACAGGAATCTGTTTAACTGGATGAAATATTTGCAGTTTGATTAACAGTTACTGTAATTTTTACTATTAGAAGAATTAGAAGAAGTCATATGCTGATTACTTAACTCATCTGAGTTAAGTGATTCAGGATCTTCTAAATGCTTACAAAAACATATTTAATTGTATTTTTATGCCCAAAGCTCTTCCCTTACATAACACGTAAGTTTCATTATGAAATCAGAAAACAACTGCTTGCCTCCTAAAGCATCAGCAGAACTACATACCTAGCAGTATACACATTCTTTTTCTGATTACATACCTTTATAACAAAGATTTTCTCTGCAGCCTCCCCCAAAACTTGGGGGACATTCAGAACATGGACGACCGTGTTTGTATGGAGCATGCCCCCACCAATTGCCCCTAAGAATAAAAACCAAAGTGATGTAGTGAAATAAATGGAGTGCCTGATCCCCATGAAAAACACTATTCCTGCTGATTTGTCACGCCTGTGCTTCTGAGGCACATAGAAGGACAGCCTAAATGAATGATATAAACAATATCATCTCAGACTGCATCCCATTTATTTTTTCTATATTCTTAAGGGTTGGAATTTCTTCCTGCGGCCTAGTATGAATTGGTATCAGTTGTTCTCAAGACAGAGCCTTGAGGAAGGCAAGCTAGTGGTTCACTCATTCACTTATCCTTATTCTGGCTCGGCAGGAGACTTCTGCCAGGGTATACTCAGCAATTGGTTTACAATGGAAGAAAAAAATGGGATGGTGAAAGATAAGAAAGTTTGCTGAGATGCAATTTGGAAAGACTTGTCCATCGAGCTAAAAGCAGCATGCAACAGGACACAAGGGAAACATATGACTGAAATATGGGTATAAACTGCTACCCATCATTTTTAGTTTAGACATATTCTATGGCCAATTCTGCTGCAGTTCCAAGCAAAAGGTTTAAACATTTACTTCCTATCATGATTCCAATCTAAAGCAAAACACAATCCTAAATAATTTTATTAAATAGTGGCAGTGGGGAGTTAGATATGCCTTTTATGTTAACACCTGTACCGTCATACTTACTTGGGTGAATAATTGCACACTAAGTAAATTGCTTTTGGCCATATCTGTCCCCACACATTCATATTATGACACAGGTTGACTGCACAGCCTACTCGGTTACTTGTTGCCCATACCACCTAAAGGAAAAAGGAAGAGTTTTAAACCTTTATCCAAATTTGAGTTCTGATCAGCTGTCATAGTGAACCCAGAGGTGGGTTTCTCCCCGTTCGCACCGGTTCTATAGAACCGGTAGCAAACCACTGGTGACATCACAGAGCCGGTTCTGTCATCTTTTTTTGGGGAATTTTTTTTTTGAATTTTTTGCTTTTTTTCTCTTCTGTGCATGCGCAGAAGCCGAGTCCCCGGCACTGTGCATGCGCCGCCATCTTGTTTTTGGCTCTTTTTTTGGGATTTTTTTTTTGCGAATTTTTGTCACTGCGCATGCACACGCAGGGGAGGAAGCGCGCGTGCACCCATGTGGTGTGGCCACACAGCGCGCAATGCACGCGCAGCCACATGGCATGGGAGGAAGCGAACCAGCGGCGAGGTAAGTTAGAAGCCACCCCTGAATGAACCGATATTCCTTTGGAAAAAAGGAATACATTGCACCTGAAAATTGCATCCAAAATTGGGCTACTGAAATCTGTCCAGAGTAACAAGATTACCCACATAAACTCTGCACAACTGTATTTTACCAGCTAAGGGCAGAAACTGCATTTTTGTGGTAAGCTGGTAATTGGCTGGAGTCATGGATTTCATTGTGCTTATAGCCACTAATGTCACCTACATGGACTTCAACCAAGGATCATCTCTTAATCACTTTGAATTTATTTTTTTTCCTTTTACTGTTTGGTTTTTAAAGATTGAGAACTTTATATTGGCCTTCCTAAGTAAACCAGGAAACAGGAAACACAACTAGATGAGCTAAGTCTTTTTTACTGTAAGTCTACATTATCAGAATCCTACAACTCTGAAAGTACAAACTTTCCACCCACTACTTTTAACTGTTAGATCTATTAGGGCAGTTCCTTCTTAAGTTCCTTTCTTTGACTATTAAATGATTGCAGCCTCCTGCCTCTCTTATCTGATGGTTTCCTAGGCAGTATCTGCCCTTTCCTTTCCTTAGGGTTATCCATGCATTCCCTTATATCTTCAGATTGGCTAAGCATTATTGAAAACATTGGGTGAATTTCCTTAAATCCTTTAAACTACAAGTTTAAATATTTATAATAAAGGGTTTTGGAATATACAGCAAAAGTATAGTTATTGTTGGCTTTAGAAAGCTTTAAATGGATTAAGGGCTCAGATGGACTTGATTGAAAAGTTTGAAAATAATTGAAAGAATCCTTTCTCATGGGAAAATAATTTTGTTTGTATTTTGAAACCGATAGGACGACTTTGAAGGTCAGACCTTACAGGGCACTAGATGGCTACCTTACAAGAAATGTTTGATGTTTGGGTACAGGAAGTCTTTCAGCATTTAAATCTATAATACAATCAGGTATTTATTGAACAGGACTAGGCATCATTGAATAAATTAAAACTGATTTACAGGTGGATTTAAAAATTATAGACTGCAACAAAGAAAAGGAAATAATGGATTTACAAATTAAATGAAGATTTAAAAAATTAAAAAATAAATACAAGTAATAAATTAGAAAAGTGAAGTGAATAAATGTTTTGTATTCAATTTATAAACAGGATTTGCTGGAGTTGCAAAATTACAAAAGGGGCCTGACAAAGATGACAACAATTGTAAGAGAATAGACAATGACAGTATAACAAAGCAGATATTAGAACCTTTATTTTTAGGAATTTAAAGATCATTGGAAGAAAGAAGAAAGAATACTGTTATGTTCTAACTGTTTAAACTATGTTGCATGGTTCCAACCAGGTCCAGCGTTTGAGCGGGAAAAAGCTCAAACGCTATTGGCTGGTCTGTCTGACAGCTCCCTATAAAAGGGCAAGCTGTCAGACTGCTCTTTGCTGGTTACTGATACAAGAGCTGAAATAAAGAGCTGCTTTGGAAGTCTGTCTCCTGTCATCTCTACCCACTATCTAACAGTGGCGACGAGGGCTTGGGCCAGGAGAACTGTGACTAGCTTCTTCAGCACTTTCAACCAGCCAGGCAGACATCTTCCTGCCTCCTTCTGNTTTGAGCGGGAAAAAGCTCAAACGCTATTGGCTGGTCTGTCTGACAGCTCCCTATAAAAGGGCAAGCTGTCAGACTGCTCTTTGCTGGTTACTGATACAAGAGCTGAAATAAAGAGCTGCTTTGGAAGTCTGTCTCCTGTCATCTCTACCCACTATCTAACAGTGGCGACGAGGGCTTGGGCCAGGAGAACTGTGACTAGCTTCTTCAGCACTTTCAACCAGCCAGGCAGACATCTTCCTGCCTCCTTCTG
>QLTV01002256.1:471465-503798 GCA_003457575.1 Thermophis baileyi
GCTGCCTCACCACCATCTGTATTGCGCAGGTCTAGTAGTGCTCCAAAACGCCCCGCCTACCTGCGTGATTACGTATGCTGGACAGCTCCATCCAGGAGGGGAGGGGTGTTATGTTCTAACTGTTTAAACTATGTTGCATGGTTCCAACCAGGTCCAGCGTTTGAGCGGGAAAAAGCTCAAACGCTATTGGCTGGTCTGTCTGACAGCTCCCTATAAAGCTGCCTCACCACCATCTGTATTGCGCAGGTCTAGTAGTGCTCCAAAACGCCCCGCCTACCTGCGTGATTACGTATGCTGGACAGCTCCATCCAGGAGGGGAGGGGTGTTATGTTCTAACTGTTTAAACTATGTTGCATGGTTCCAACCAGGTCCAGCGTTTGAGCGGGAAAAAGCTCAAACGCTATTGGCTGGTCTGTCTGACAGCTCCCTATAAAAGGGCAAGCTGTCAGACTGCTCTTTGCTGGTTACTGATACAAGAGCTGAAATAAAGAGCTGCTTTGGAAGTCTGTCTCCTGTCATCTCTACCCACTATCTAACAAATACAAAATAAATTTATTTGTTCATGGTTAAAATAATGAGTTTCTATTTCTGGAGATGCTTAATTATTTTCTGATTGGGACTGGAAATGATGGCTATTTCTGATAATGTTTAATTGATTTTTGACAGGAACTGGACTTTTACTATTTGAAGAAACGAAAGGGGGGGAATCTGTTTAAATATAAATGGAGGAATAAATATAAAAAGAAGGATTCAAATTAGATGTAATAGATAAATGTTGTAATACTTATGTTGTTATTTCATAAAGAGAAAACAAGTTTAATATAAGGATCTCCATTAATACCCACTGATATACTCAAGCACCAAACATAAATGTGAAGATTGATTGTAAAGTTACTTCATCATTTTTATAACTGTGAACAGTCTCTAAGTAAGGCAGTTGCTAAATGAGAACAACTTTTATTATTAAAATGGAAGGAATTATACATTTGAAAAATAAATAATTTTACTTAAAATACATGTTTTAATTATATTAATTTCAGTTTAAATTATTATTGCTTTTGGTAAATATGAATGTAACGCAATATTAAATTGTTAATCAGATGTAGGGATGAGAAACATCTAACTTTAGAATCAAGTCAGTTTTCTTTAGCAAAATTGTTAAATTTGTCTTTTGCTCCAAGCACACAAACGAACATGTAAGCTTTCTCTACGGTAATTGGTTCATTTCAGAAAATAATCCAATCTGTAAGTTAATCAGTTCATTCATCAATCAAGTTACTACGGTAGTATATAGACTGCTATAGATATCCTGATATATTCCAAGAAATTCATATCAAAATGTGTTCTTGGGAAAAAGTTATTTGCAATGGTATCATATAGAAATAACAAATAGATAATACATTGCTGCAAGCTATTTTTAAAAAATGGGAAAAGATTTTTAAACACAGATACAACCTCTATGTGACTTACATATTTTCCGATCATTTATCTCTTGATTTCTACCATCCCAACACAAAGTGATGAATTCAACCCTAGTATTCATTTCTTTAAAAAGGCACACTCACCTGAGTATAATGAGTACATACAGGACCAGAACATCTATAGGGACAATAAGGATTGCATTCTTGAGGATATGGATAAGTAAAGTCTCTCACTTCATCATACCATGATTGGACATGAAATGTTAGAGGTCTATATCTACAAAAAATAAATGAAGAAATTGCCAAATCATTCAAGTATATATTACAAAAGAAACAATGCTTTTTTTTCACTTTTAAAATAAGAGTAGCATAATGGGTTGTTGTTGTTTTTTACCTTCCCCAATGTGCTCCCAAATTCTGACCAATGGATGGAAGAAGACTTGCAGGTCCATGTTCCCAAAGACATGTCTCAGCCCAGGACTGAGCAGATCTTTCCAACTCTGGATCCCATGTCTTCATTTTAAGGATTAAGAGAAAAGATAAACATGATGTGGTTCTAGTATGTGTTAACATTATTAATACTTTACTCATCCCTAAAATACTTTTTTTAATTTAAGAAAAATCTCTATTAAAATATTTTGTGTTATAAGTATAATATTAGAGAAAAGTATCCATCAAGTCTAACTTGTTTCTTCCAAAAAAGCTTTCTACTAATGTATCTATGCAATCCACATTATATACCATATAACCCAAATGCTGCCTCATGGGGAGCCTAGACAATTTTTTAATAGAAAGTAAGAAAATATTTCCAGCATTAATATTTAACCTCATGATCAGATATCATTAATATTGCTGGGTTTGTATTATTTGCCTAGAAGTAGATACTGGTCTGAAGAAATTCCATGTTCCTTGCAATATCTTTCTGCCTCTAGATGTGGCAATCCTCAATTTAATTTTTATTTATGATGAAGAAAGAAACAATAAAAAACAGGAAGCCCTTTCTCATAAACAAGAACACAAGTCTGGTAGCAGAAGAAAAAAATGTAACTTTTTTCATAAATGTGTCCCTATATTTTAGACCCCCTGAAGATTGTTCCTGCAGCTATATACCGCAAGATATTAAATATTTTAATTTGTTAATGCAAAAAAAAAAAACCCCTTAGAGTAAGTTTCAACTATTATTTTTTATAGTTCCTCTGTAAACTAGAGAGCTGTAAACTAAAAAGATTTCTGAATACTGATCCATGATCAATGCTAATTGAAATATATATATTTTAGTGGGAAGAGAAGAGCAACAAAGAAGAATAGGGGGATGAAGGCTAAAACTTATTGAAGAATAGTTGCAGGAATTGGGCATGTCTAGTTTAATGAAAAGAAGGACTAAGGGTGACATGATAGCAGTGTTCCAATACCTAAGGAGCTGCCATGAAGAAGACAGGGTCAACCTATTCTCCAAAGCACCTGAAGACAAGATAAGAGTCAATGGATGGAAAGTAATCAAGGAGAGAACCAACCTAGAACTAAGGAGAAATTTCCTGACAGTTAGAACAAATAATCAGTAGAATGACTTGCTTCCAAGAGTTGTAGGTGCTCCGACATTGGAGGCTTTTGAGAAGATATTGGACAACCATTTGTCTGGAATGGTATAGGTTTCCTGCCTGAGCAGGGGGTTGGACTAGAAGACCTTTAAGGTCCCTTCCAACTCTGTTATTCTGTAAATGTGTGTGTGTTTTTAGAGAAAACACATTATTTAAATATAGTTATATGCCTAATAACATACAAGCTTTTACATGTAAATTCATGATTCTCCTGGTATTTTTTAAAAAGATAAAACAATAAGAAGAAAGTTCTATAAAATACTTAAATCAAAATCCTGCAGTTCTCAGCATTTGGGAAGAACAGAGGAGAAAAAAAAGAAGTAACTGAAGATGCTGCTGAAAGGAGAGCCTACAAGTTTTACAAATATTAAAAGCAGAGCAAAAACACATAGAGAAAAGGCTACATTTTATTTGTATTATTTATTTATAAACTTTGTTTTATTTCCAACAATGTGTTAGAGCAGTGATGGCGAACCTATGGCATGCGTGCCACAGGTGGCACGCGGAGCCATATCAGAGGGCACACGAGGCGTTGCCCTATGTCAGCTCCAGCGCGCATGTGTGCGCTGGCCAGCGGATTTTCGGCCTTGGGGAAGGCCGTTTTGCCCTCCGGAGGCTTCAGGGAAGCGTCCTGAAGCCCCGGAGTGCGAAAAACGGCCCAATGGGCAAACCGGAAGTTTGGAAAAACGCACTTCCGGTTTGCCGTTGGGCTGTTTTTTGCACTCTGGAGGCTTCAGGGAAGCTTCCTGAAGCCCCCAAGTCCAAAAAAAACGGCCCAACGGGCAAACCGGAAGTTCAGAAAAACGCACTTCCGGTTTTTCGACCTCCCCAGGCTCCTAGAAAGGCTCTGAAGCCTGGTGAGAGCGGAAAACGGGCGTGCCATCGCGTGCCGGGAGCGGGGGGAGTCACGCGCGCATGCGTAGGGGGGCCGCATGGAATTATGAGTGTGGGCACGTGCGTGAGCAACCCCCCTGTGCTCCCCCCTCTTTTGGCACATGAACCAAAAAAGGTTCGCCATCACTGTGTTAGAGGTTTGCTGATACTAAAAGTCTCAGGATAGCCATGCTAGCTGAGATTGGTGGCTGCCTTGTAATACAGTCAAATATGGCTATGATCTAGTTCAGTGGTGTCAAACCCGCGGCCCACGGGCCAGATGTGTCATGCACTGGCCATGCCCACGCCTGGTTTAGCGAAGGGGGGAAAGTCCCGTGACGACGCCGTGATGACGCGAGTTTGACACCCTGATCTAGTAAATGGATAAAATGCATATCAAAACTCAATAGCCATCTTACTCAATTAAAAAAAATCTGATGTAAAGAGGGCAACCCTTATTCAAATAGATTCTCTAGTACCTATGTAGAAAAGCCTTTAAAATACTACCATTCTAATTACTAACATAACTCAAGATCCTAAAATACCAAGTTATTTTCAGTTTATCGAAGGTCACAATTTTCACTCTGAAGTGGGACATACTTAAGAAATCTTTTTAAGCACTTTTACAAAATAGAGAAGAAGGGCATCTGTGAAGAGGTCAAGAGAAGGCAAATGACACAAATGTGTTATAATATGATACAAATTCCATCCCTTTCGTGCTTGTCTCACATAAAGATGTAAGGGGTGAAGCTTACAGTATGGTATCATGACACACATTTTGTCATTTTGATGAATCCTCAGTCTGTAATGAGTGTTCCTGTGAATAAAATACACGTGATATTGTACATGTTGTATTTGCACAGTTATTTATATAGCAGTAATAAGATGATATCCATACAGAGTAGTTTTGTAAAATGTGAGTGCAGCAACTTTTAATCTACTGTATATGTAAGGTATTTCTGACAAAGAAGTCTTTGGAATATAGAACAGAAACAGAACACTTTCAGAGGTAGATGTAAAATGTGCAAACTATAATAAAAAGGTAAGATTCATACCTAGTATAGTAAGGCACACAGTTGGCACCAACAGAAGTAAACATTTACTGTGGCATGATATAAGGCCTCAATGTTGTATTCATTCTATATATAAGAAATAGAGTGGTAAAGTAAATATCAGAGTACAGTACAGTACAGTATGACTGGTATTTACTTTTTAAAAACACACTATATTCTTTATTGTTTGTTAAAATATAGAGAAGGCTAAAATACGACAGTATTAATTTTAATTATACATTGATCTAAAGTAGAGAAACAGGCTTGAGAAATAGAATTTCCTATATTTGAAACATAGGGTTAAATTGGATGCATACTAGCTAAGATGCAAAAACCTACTAATGGATTTATACTAATATGGGGATGTATAATTGATACAGTATTACATTCACTATATTAAAATGTTTCCCATTTAAAAAATATATATACTTCTATTATGCAAGTTGAGTGCCAATAAACTTTTAAAAAGTTTAGAAAAATATTAATCTGTTTATCAATCATTAAATATACTAGGACCTAAGCTATTTGGAAAACAGTTTTAAGAAAAGATTGTTTTTTCTTAGAAAGTACAAATATGCATATATTTTTTAATTTTTATAAATTAAACACAATGTGAAAAAAATCTCTGCTGCACTGCATAATATACCCAAATCTGTATCAAAAAATTGGATTATGGCGCTTATAGATGGTTGTCGGCTAGTGATGATAATTGAGCCAGGAATTACAATCACAAGTCATTGCAGTCGTAAGTCGTGGCAGCACATGACCAAACTTCATGTTTTGACATTTGTTATGCCTGTTAAGTGAATACCACAGTCATTACGTGAATCAATTTTACCAATGGGTATTTTTTTGTTGAAAACCAAATGTAAGTGCTGGAAACTTGCAAAAGGTCCAGTCGTAACTTCAAAAATGGTTTATAAGTAACTTTTGGGGTTTGTTGTGACTTTGAATGGTCGTTATGTGACCAGCTGTAAGTTGACATACAAGTACCTGTACATGATTTATACATATCACAGAATAATGAATATATTTGTAAATGAAAATTTAATAGGTTTGTAATAGGAGATAAGAGTCCAGTGGTTAAGCCATCAGGCTAGAAACTGTCCTGCCTTAGACTCAGTGGTGGCTGGGTAACTTCCCTCTTTCAGCACTAAGAAGTCAATGGCAAACCATTTTTGAAACCCTTGCCAATAGAGCTGCTGGGACTAATCCATGCTGTCACCAGGAGTCAAAACTGTCTCGAAGGCACTAGATAAATAAAAAAGAAGCACTATAAAAGGCATTGGAGCTCCAATGACTGAAAGCAGAACAGAACAGAATAACAGAGTTGGAAAGGACTGTGGAGGTCTTTTAGTCCAACCCGCTGCTCAAGCAGGAGACCTTATACCCTTCCAGGCAAGTAACTGTCCACTGTCTTCTTAAAACCTCCAGTGATGAAGCACCCACAACTTCAGAAGGCAAGCTGTTCCACTTGTTAATTGTTCTCACAACTTCTATCCTTGCTTAATTTCCATCCATTATTTATTGACTTGCCTTCCGGTAGTTTGGAAAATAGATTGACCCCTTTCTTCTTTATGGCAGCTCCTCAAATATTGGAACACTGCTATCATGTCACTCCTAGTCCTTCTTTTCACTAGACTAGAGAAACCCAATTCCTGAAACCGTTCTTCATATTTTAGCTTCCAGCCTTCTAATCATTGTTGTTGCTCTTTTCTGCACTTTTCCAGAGCCTCTACATATTTTTTTATAATATGGTGACCAAAACTGGATGCAGTATTCTAAGTGTGGTCCTACCAAGGTTTTATAAAGCAGTACTAATACTTCACATGATCTTGAGTCTATTCCTCTGTTAATGCTACCTAGGATTGTATTGGGTTTTTTGGCTGCTGCCGCACACTGTTGGCTCATATTTAACTGTCCGCTAGGACTCCAAGTTCCCTTTCACAGTTACTGCTATTGAGCCAGGTTTCACATAAACTACCTGTACATTTGATTTTTCTTGCCTAAGTGTAAAACCTTACTTTTCCCTACACTGAATTTCATTTTGTTAGTTAGGGCCCAGTGTTCAATTCTGTCAAGATCCATCTGGAGCTTGAGTCTATCTTCTGGAGTGTTGGCTATTCCTGCCAGTTTAGTGTTGTCTGCAAATTTGATGAGTTTCCTTCTATTCCCTCATTTAGTGTGGTAATGTCATAAATTAAGAGGAGAAAAATCTTCCAAATATTTCCAATAAACCTTTGCCAATGTAATTAATCTCAACTAAAGAAGTTCCTGTGTAGATTAAAGTTCACAGCTGTCCTTTTTGTTATCATAATTAATTTAAACAACTGCAAAAATAAAATATGATGAAGTTATCTCTATCTTGTGGAACTATTGTGATAATGTTTGTGAATTCCTTGTGTCCACAGTCCTGTTTTTACTTTGACATTTTTCTCAGTTGTATTTATATTCTGTAAACCATTCCTGTCTCTGTAGCCTTAGATATCACAACAAAGACTGAGTATCTATTTGCTTTCTTGGCCACCCATCTAATGTCGACTGTACTGATGAACAGTTCAAGATAAGAATAAAAACAGAAGTTGACATTGTTCAGCCCTTTGATACTAGGTCAATAGCCTCTAGACTCAAGCATGGAATCTCATTCACTTCCACTAAGCTTTGAAGTTGAGCAGGAAACAAGAAAGCCAAGGAGGAAGATAATTTTCACTTTGAAATAGTTTCTGGTTAAATGTGCCACATATGAAAATCAGTCACTTCACAGGCCAGGATATCTTGTAGTTTAAAATGGGAACTGTATTTGCAGGAAGGAAGAGATGGTGCGAAGAAAAAAAAACACTATTGATTTTGATACAGTAAAGTACATATACAGAAAAGCTGTTTTATCTACTTACATCAAGCACTGTCCTATGCTGAATTCCTCTCATCTGTAATTTTACTCTTCTAATAATATAAATATCAATAGAAACATATTATGCTCCCAATTCCCTTTCTTAAGTCGTGTTCCTTCTGCTCTACTGTTATTTATGTCCTCTGCTTCCCTGAATTTCCCTATTTGATCCCCTATTTCTTATATCATTTCTATTGGATTCCTCATTTCTCTTCCCCCACCCCACTTTTACTTAGATGCCAATGGTCTACAAAGTACATTTTCTTTGTAAAAAGTTGCTTTGCACTCCAGTTACAGTCTACAGCATGTGATTTCCTGGTATTCTCATATTTAAATAAGATCACAATCTTTCTACGTTTCCCTTGGATTGATGATGACTCCACTAGTGATCGTAAGCCACTATGGTTGATTTTAATTTCTTTTTTTTTTCTCAATTGCCTGACACCTCCTTTTTGGGTTTCTTTTGCCTCTTCTCAGCTGTCTCTTACACTGTTATATTTATTTATTTAAAAAACTGCATCCCTTACCTATGATGTTTCCCTCCTTCTCTTTTTTCAATTCTTCTGAGGTACAGATGTCAGCAGGTTTTCCAAAAAGTAAAAATATGGCCAGCAAAATGCTACTGAACACAGATTAAAATCTATGTAGGCAAAAGTCAGTTCCAATTACCCTCTCACAAGTTGATTTCACTATTCTTCCTTGACTAGTCCTTTCTCACAGTCTAATGTCTCACCTTTTACCTTTCTCCTTTGCTGTGCATAAATAACTAGAATGAATTTCTTATTAAGAAATTAAAAAACAGTCATGGATGGGGAATATTATAACTTGTTGCTCTTATAATTCAGATGGGGAGCAGGGGTAAATGAATTCACTGCTGATAAGTGACCCCTACTTACCTTTCTAGATTATCATGTCACTTTGAAGAACAAATGGTCCCACTACTCACTACCATTAACAGAATAACAGAATTGGGAGGGACCTTGGAGGTCTTCTAGTCCAACCCTCTGCTCGGGCAGAAAACCCTATACCATTTCAGACAAATGATTGTCCAAATCTCTTCTTAAAAACTTCCAGTGTTGGAGCACCCACAACTTCTGGAGGCAAGTCATTCCACTGATCCATTATTTTGTGTAAACTATATATTTCCTTAAATTGAGCACTTAAGACATTATTTGGCTTTCCGACCCCCCAAAAGATAGCTGTCAACACGTATTTCTTTTTTTTTCTTTTTAAAGTTTGCATTAATTTTGATCTTTTATGACTACAAACAGCAATTTCATGACAACTAAAATAGGATCCTGGTTCAAGAATTCAAAAACTGTCATCTTACTTCATGTAATAGGAGTTGTGCACTGTGCTTTGCTTTTGTCAAAGGTTTGACCACATAGCTTTTTGAAGAAAAAATGTGAAGTAATAGATTGCCTGCTTCTAAAAATTAAGCAGCTGCACTGGTGAACAGAAGCACCTACAGTATTCATTTGTAATGCATGTGCCTAATCCTAACTCTTGGGAAATTACCAAAATGCTACAGTTAATACTTCATACTGATTGTGGTAAATTCCTGCCCAAAATGGATTAAAATAATCTTAGCGAACTAAAAAAATATCCACTGTTACAAATCACGGTATTCTAGTATATATTGACTATTCTGGATTGCCCAGTACTATTGTTTCTGATAAAAGGTTTTCATTTACTTTAATTGTATTTAAGGACTTTCTGAACAAAAACCTTAGCCTGGATATTATTACAGGAATCCTCAACTTACAACCACAATTGAGCCCAGACAGTTGTTAAGAGAATTTTGTCCCATTTATGACCTTTCTTGTCACAGTTGTTAAGTGAATCACTGCAGTTGTTAAGTTAGTAACATGGTTATTAAGTAAATCTGGCTTTCCCATTTACTTTGCTTGACAGGTGATCACATCACCCTGGAACACTGCATCTAACATAAATATATATCAGTTGCCAAGCATCTGAATTTTGATCACGTGACCATGGGGATTCTGCAACAGTGGTAAATATGAAATACAGTCGTAAGTCAATTAACACACTAGAGTAACAGAATAACAGAGTTGGAAGGGAGCTTAGAGGTCTTCTAGTCCAGGGGTCTCCAACCTTGGCAACTTTAAGACTTGTGGACTTCAACTCCCAGAATTCCTCAGCCAGCAAAGCTGGCTGAGGAATTCTGGGAGTTGAAGTCCACATCTTAAAGTTGCCAAGGTTGGAGACCCCTGTTCTAGTCCAACCCCCACTCAAGCAGGAGACTCTGTGCCAATCCAGACAAGTGGCTGTCCAGTCTCTTCTTAAAAGCCGCCAGTGATGGAACAGTTTTTTCAGTGCTGTTGCAAGTTCAAATTGCCACTAAACAAATGGTTGGAAGTCAGCGACTATCTGTATTGTTTATTGTGATCCTTGAAGAACTAGCCAGATTGAAAATTATTGCGAAAGTGACATATGCCCTAAACAGACTGGTCACTTCACTTGTTAGATTCTTTACTTCTCAAAATGTTTTAAGTCGGTGCTTCAGAATATGTAAGGCAATACCTCAAAATAATTTATTTGAGGTACAATGTTTAACTGCATTCATCCAGATTTAACTGGGATAAACAAGAATGTATTCTAGAAGCTATTTTGAAGTTTGTTTGAAAACCAATTTTTTCCAGATATCAGATTCCTCAATGATGGAGTTACAAATAAAGAAACAAAACATAATTTTTGCACGTCAACTGGTGTAATCCATGCAACCAGTTATGTTTTGGAATAGCAGTATTTAGTACGATTTGTACTAAAGAACAGAAAGCAAGCAGGCATCATCCATGATACAGACAAAAAAGGGGAAGAGGCTTCAATTATGTGATTACAGCATTATTTTGACTCACACACATTCACCGAAAGCTCTGAAAGTAAACCAATATAAAAAAAAGTAAAGATTTCCCCTGTCCAATTGTGTTTGACTCTAGGGGGCGGGTGCTCATCTCTATTTCCTAGCCAAGGAATCAGGGTTGTCCAAAGACATTTCCATGTGGCCAGCATGACTATATGCCAAGAAGCATGGAATGCTGTTACCTTCCTACTGAAGTGGTACCTATTTATCTATTTGCATGCTTTCGAGGTTCATAAAGGCTGAGACAAGAATGGGAGCTCAACCCAGCACACGGTGCTTGGTCTCAAACTGCCAATCTTTTGGTCCACAAGTCCACCACACCCCCTTAAACCAATGTAGGGTGAAAGTCATTGCTGCTTTTTTCAGTTTAGCTCACTTCTTCCTGTTCATTAATTTAGGTAAATAAACTAATTACATTCTGATGTTTTAATATATGTGTGTATGTGTGTATAAGTACGTAGATGTGTGTATATGTGTTTGTCTCTGTGTGTATCTTCAGCTCATGATAATTAAACATGGTTGACATATATGCCTCTTAATAGCTGTGTCAAAATAGCTAGTATCCAATTATGAAATGAAGCAAAAGTTTCAAACTCATTCTAAGAAGGAAACAAGGCCAGCCCAAGACATTTTGTCTAAGTGAAGGATATGCCACCTCTGCTTCTGAACAGAAATCAACTGGACTGAAATCTATAGCTTATTTTCAACTCTATTGATAAACAATATTTCTATCTTATTTGAGGTATGATACTGTCAATAAAACTCTTGTTTCAATAACTGTGTCAACTGCAGTCATTCCTCCTCAATTCTAACTCTTTTCCATTTGGAGAAGAAACCAACATTGTGTAAGGTAGAAAAGGAATATTTGAGATAGGAGACTGTTCAGCTCTATATGTAGTAAGGGGTCATGTGCAACATATACTTACTGTGTTCCTGACAGGTGCGAATCCTGAAGGCAAATGACATAAGAAAAAAAATGTATCTCTAGTTTACTGTTTTACTGTAACTCTTTTCTATTCTTGCAAAAATATCTATTTCTGTCAAGACTACACTCTTTAGAGAGTGTTGTTTCTCATATATATATATTTGAGGATCTCATCAATTCCAAGCATGATTTTTTATCTGCAACTTCTTCTCAACCCATTCACTGTTCCTTCATATGTTATGATCCATTCTGCTTTCTTTCAACATATCCATTCATCCTCCTATATTTGTTTTGTGATCCAATACCCATTTATTCCATCTATATCACCAAGCCATCTCAACATTTCTTTTCTATATTGGTCACTCACTTTTGTGTACTATGCTCCTTCATTCATCTTCTCTTCATTTTTGAACCTCTACCTTTTTTATTTAGATACTTTTCAAGTACACAATCCCACTACATTCAACCTACTTTTATCTTTCTCCTCACATGCTCAATATTCACTTCCATTTGACCAAGTCGGCAGAATAACATTTATACACAATCATTTTTGTTTCTTCTAATGCACTTTTGTTCCTCACAATACATCACATAAGACCCAGTTCTTTTCTACAAACATTTGCTTGTACATTTTCCATCTATTTCTTTATCTTTAGTCAACATCACACTAAAGAGCACAAATTCATTTGCTTGCTCTAATTTTTAAGTGTACAACTTGCAAGCATTCACTCTTTTTTTCTTCCAAACACAACTACCTTGGTTGTTGATACATTTCCTTTCTATTCATTTTGCTTGAATGAAACAATCTATCTAAACAGTCTATCTAAAATTCTCTGCAAACAATTTGTGTTTTCAGTCAACATCACAACTTATTCTGCATACAAAAGATACATCATCAGCCAACATATTCTAAACCAGGGGTGCCAAATTCGATTTCATTGAGGGCCACATCAGGGTTGTGTTTGACCTCGGGGAGCCAAGTGGGCATGGCCAGGGTGGGCGTGGCCAGGGTGGGCATGGCCAGCTCGACGTCCTGCAGCCCTCTGCCAGTGAAAACAGCACCCGGGAGGGCCGCATGCGAGCTCCATTTTCACTGGCAGAGGCACCGCAGGCCGGTCCTTCACTGTTTCCAGGGTGGCCCCACAGGCCAGATCTAAGCACCCCGTGGGGGCCGGATCCAGCCCACGGGCCTTGAGTGTGACACCCCTGTTCTAAACAATCAAGGGGATAGAACTTATTTATGTCTTTTTCCCTAATCAATGTTGAACCAGGGCTAAGCATATAATTAATTCTTCTACCTGGTTTATTTCCATTGCATATCATCTTATTACATCCCTCAACCAACCTTCAATTTTATATGGCACAAAACATTCCATCATTAAAGCCTATTCACTTTATCATACTTTTAAAAAAAAATCAGCATATATACAATAAACTCTCCTACATTCATTCATTTCACAGGAAGCTGTTAAAGGGAAATGTAATCTGGATTGCACCTGCCTACTGACTATGTAACTGCCATTTACTTTTCAAATATTGCTCACTATCATAATCATATTTCATTTTAATCAGACTTTTTCCGAACTCCTTCCAAAATACATTTCCTAAAAATATCTCTGTAGTTTTTATTTTATTGCTTGCTACTTTATCATTGGTATAAAGAATATCTTACATTTTATGCAATTGTAGACTAACTAAAACATGCATAAAATAAGAGACTACTGGTATCTCCCAAAATAGTTTCTCCTTTTTTTATCTTTAAGAGCAGGCAAGTTCATATTTGGGGGGCAAGCAAGATTATTACATTGCCCTTCCAATTTTTGCCATTTTAAATGCTTTTTTAAAATTAAATTTTGTCCTAAAACTTTAAACCAAAATTAACTATCTATTTATCACTTAACTTATACATACCATGCCATTACAATAATTCTGACTACAAAATTCCTGTTCCAAAATATGATTATTTAGCTATCAAGGATGAATGCTCTTCAGTTCAATGAACCCTATTTTTAGATACTCATTTATTCTTGAGCTGATTGTGCCATTCACAGTTATTGTTCTTGCTATTGTACGTGTTATTGACCAATCCACTCTTGTATGATTTCTAAATGCACTCACATAGCTATCTGTACTCTAACTAAGAGCCGAGGTGGCGCAGTGGTTAGAGTGCAGCACTGCAGGCTACTTCAGCTGACTGCTAGCTGCAGTTCAGCGGTTCAAATCCCACCAGGCTCAAGGTTGACTCAGCCTTCCATCCTTCTGAGGTGGGTAAAATGAGGACCCAGATTGTTGGGGGCAATATGCTGACTCTGTGAACCGCTTAGAGAGGGCTGTAGAAGCACTATGAAGCGGTATATAAGTCTAAGTGCTATTGCTATTGCTAACTTTAGTGCATCAATTACTGTTGTCAGCCACAAATTAATTCTAGTGTTGGCATTCTATGGAGGCAGAAAGCAATGCAGCAAT
This sequence comes from Thermophis baileyi, assembly GCA_003457575.1. Taxonomy (NCBI): domain Eukaryota; kingdom Metazoa; phylum Chordata; class Lepidosauria; order Squamata; family Dipsadidae; genus Thermophis; species Thermophis baileyi. Next base: position 485,575 of record QLTV01002256.1, read on the forward strand.
CAGCACTCACCAGATGAGTCAGTGAACTGGCTTTGACCCAAGAATGTAGGGAGAGTGGATGTCTTGTAGGTATCTGCAGACTACTAATGATCTTTGAATCACACTTTCAGTGTCACCGCTATTTTCCGATCATCAGAAACAAGCACAATCTTCACACATATATTAACTAAGTCTCAAATGCATCTATATTTCAACATTTCTCACTTATACCATCAACACATGCAGCCTTTCCATTTCTCAATATTCTCACAGCATTTATGACTTTCTTTTATCTTTTTATCAATTCTTTTTTTTTAATTGCACTTTTCAACATATCACTAACTTTCCCATACGTATCTATGAAATAATCCTTTCCTTACTTCAGTTTTATCCCACATTATTTTACCCCATTTATTTTTAATTCTATTCTCTCTGCTGGAGATTCTTGTTTACCCCTCTTCATTAATTTTCAAAGTGATTGTTTAAATCCATGAACATCACACTGTCCTTTTTTTTTTTTGCTTCTGTCAATCTTAACCATTCCTTATTCTTTGACAATATTCTTTCCAGCAGTATTTTTCTATTCATACACGTTATATCAGGGGTGTCAAACTTGCGTCGTCACAGCGTCGTCACGTGACGTATCAGTAACTTTTTCCCCTTCGCTAAACAGGGCGTGGGCATGGCAAGCACGTGATACATCCGGCCCGCAGGCCGTGAGTTTGACACCCCTGCATTATACCATCTTCATTTTTGCAACAATTATCTTATGTATTTTTTTCTCAGCCCAGCTTCTTACACATAAATTATTTGTAAATTTCACAAGAACCTGAAAGAACTTTGTTTAACAAGGAATTTCACAAAGAATATTTTGCTAGCAAAACTTTACTTACTTCTGTGGCATTTGATAATATAATTCTTTTCATGCAGCTGCCATATACTTTTTCCTCCTATGCATTTTATATTCATTATACTGGAAGATTTATCTATCTTCTAAAACTTCATACATGGTTTATTTATCTTTCTCTTCCTACAGTCATTCCACCACTTATTTCTTTCACTTTCCTTTTTTTACATATGCTTACTATCCACTTTTATCCAAATAATGGTCTGTCCCATATTTAGAATCTCTCATCTTCTTTGCATTTGGTTCTCTTGGTGTTTCATTGCAAACTGGCAAATTAATCACACTTTTATATTTATATTAAATCATTTACAATATGTGAGGTTAAATTTTGTATTAAATTCAAACAGTATTTTTTTAATAAATACCCACAGTCACCATTCTTATTAATTCTAGAATATTTGGCCCAATCTTTTTTATGTACTCTGTCATTTCAGTCTGACCTATCTGATTATGTCATCTAACAGAATTATTTTTCCTTCAGAATATTTTCCTTAAGCCATTTTCCCCAAAACCTGTGATTCACCCATTTGTTATCACCAATCAAACTCGATTTCATTGAGGGCCGCATCAGGGTTGTGTTTGTCCTCGGGGGCCATGGTGGGCATGGCCAGCTCAACATCACTCATGTTGGGGGCACCTGTGGTGGCCTGAGCGCTCTACCAGCAAAAACGGGTTCCCGAGCTCCGTTTTCAGCTGTGATGGCCTCCTGCAACCCTCTGCCAGCAAAAACGGAGGTTGGGAGGTCCACCCACGGCCCTCCCAAACTTTCGTTGGCAGAGGCACCGCGGTCCAGTCCTTCGTTGTTTCCAGGTCAGCCCCGCAGGCCGGATCCAGCCCGTGGGCCTTGAGTTTGACACCCCTGCACTAGAGTGTAAAATGCAATTATAACCAACTTAGAGGTATGCACAGTAAATACATTTTGTTCCATATGCTGAATAGCAATAGCAATAGCACTTAGATTTATATACAGCTTCATAATGGTTTATAGCCCTCTCTAAGCGGTTTACAGAGTCAGCATATTGCTCTAAACAATCTGGGTTCTCATTTTACCAACCTCGGGAGGATGGAAGGTTGACTCAACCTTGAGCAGGTCAGAATCGAACTCCTGGCAGTGAGCTGAATACTGCATGCTAACCACTGAGCCACCACGACTCTTAAAGACATTATGGCTCAAAAATTAAAGTTTAATTTTCCTTTATGCTCTTTCCTGCCAGCTCAGCCACTGATCTTCCCAGACCAAACATAGTTTCCTAGTCAACACAGCAACATTACAATGTTTGGACCTGGGAAAACCTATCTGTTCTGTGCATAGAGTAATGCATGCATATATACAACCTTATCAACAACATGCACATTCCTACTGGTTCCTACACTACCATCTAAATAATAACCAATTTTTGGGGTGGGATATAGTTTAACTTTCATGCATATTTCACTTTCATTTCCATGAATATATTCATCAATTTCACTCTGTAAGAGCAAACCTATTCAATCTCCTACATCCGTTCCCCTTTCTTTTAGAAACACACTTTGCTTTTGTTCATTTCATTCAATATTTCTTCCTTTTTATCCTTTACTCAAAATTTTTACTATGTCACAAATGCTAAGTGTCTCTCTTTTCCACTCATCTCTTTCATTCCTTTCCACCCTTTTCCTCCCTCCCCTCCTTCCTCGTTGTCCACATATACTAGTTGTCTCCTTTTCTTGGTCAGTCTACTTATCAACTGTCTTTTTCTTCACCACTAAGTTCTCTTAGTTGCACAAAGTTGTAGCCATTGCAGGGCACCACAGTCAGCCATAGTCATGTGATCATAATTTCCCACCCTCCCTGCCAGCTTCCCAAAATTAAAATGAATGGGGAAGCCAACAGGAAGATAGAAATCACTCCTACTCTCACTGCTTTTTTTGCCCACCCATAGTCATTCTGTCTATGCATTTAGATAAGTAAATATCTCTGAAAGGATGAGCCAATATCCTTTCTAGTATAACTTTAAAAAGTCTAGTATAACTTTAAAAATGTGAATTTGAGAAAACATTTTAACAGTTCTGGAAGAAACCATGAAATTGATAAGAAAAGGAAGTTCTATTTTGTTATTATAACTTCATGAAAGATAAATAGAAAATGCTGGAAAGCATATACAAGGTCAAGTAGGTAATATTTCTACGTTGTTCAAAGGTAGAAACTATTCTGTCATTTTGTTCTTCTCCACGCCCATTCCCTCCACACAATTTATGAAGATGAAGAACAATAGACCCTTACCATGTATTCCATATTGGAAGCTTGTGGATAAACTTGACCCCGTAATTTATTATGAATATCCAAGATACTTTGCATATCATTGTCAGTGATAGCTCTTTTTCCTCTTTGCTTTGCAATCCACCATTCACCATCTTCATCCATGTATTTTTCCAGCATGTCCTCAAATACTGTTGCATTGGGAAGCACCATAGTAGAAACTGCTTGAGCTATGACTAGCAAAGCAGTTACTCTAAACCATTCTTCACTGTTCATGGTGAATGATGTCAAAACTCTTCTGGGTTAATTCCAAACCAAAAGCTCCTTTCAGGTCTGTTGGTTGAAATGGCAAAAGAAAGTCAAGCTATTTTACAGCAGTGAAAGTACAGCTGTTTCAGTCTCATAACTAAAGAGGAAAGAGACCATATTTTAATTGATTCTGAATGGCAACGTATCTTCATCTCCATTCACTTAAACAGAGGTGGGTTTCAGCAGGTTCTGACCAGTTCTGGAGAACCGGTAGCGGAAATTTTGAGTAGTTCGGAGAACCGGTAGCAGAAATTTTGAGTAGTTCGGAGAACCGGCAAATACCACCTCTGACCTGCCCCACCCCCATCTATTCTCTGCCTCCCGAGTCCCAGCTGATCGGGAGGAAATGGGGATTTTACAGTAACCTTCTCCTGGAGTGGGGAGGGAATGGAGATTTTACAGTATCCTTCCCCTGCAACGCCCACCAAGCCACGCCTACCAAGCCACGTCACGCCCACCAAGCCATGCCCACAGAACCGGTAGTAAAAAAATTGAATCCCACCACTGATTCACTAGCATTATGTTGGACTATTTAAATGCATAACTGTGGCTCTGTTTGAAAGAAACTAATATTTCCTATGAAAGTACTTAAAAAGGAAAAAACCATAAAATTAACTTACAATTCTACTGTCTTTCAAAATCTCTTCTGAAAAAGTTTTTGTAACTTAAAAAGAACTATGAATTTAAAGAATAGAAAAAGAAAATACCTTATCTAAGGAGGTCTGCAGAAAAATATTTTTGTAAAAAAAATAATCATTTTAGATTGCAAACCAAACACATTTATATACAAAACATTATAGGTTATATTTCTACCTTTTAGTCATTCAGAAGACATTTAAACTTGTGAGGAACTCTCTAATTCAGTGGTTTCCAAATCTGGGTAAATTATCCCAAATTTGGACAAAGTGGTTTTTCTTTGATTAACGATACATGAACCCATTACTCAGGGACATTTAAATTGGCTTAAATTTTTATCTACATTGGATAAAGAGTATTTTCTGATAAGAGGTTTTGGGTAATAAGGAAAAGTTTGGGAAGCACTGCTCTAAATGCTAGTTTCAGTTAAGGCACCAAAGTATTTAACACTGATCTGAACTTTATGTAAGTTTGAACAAAAGCATTCTATTTTTAGAACTAATTCATGAGCATTTTCAAAACCTTTGGTCACAATTCATATTCAAGGTATTTGACAAAGCAAGCAAGCAAGCAACCCCTCCCCCCCAAAAAAAAGATCAATTAGAGTTCCTTCTAAACTGTAGTAGAAAAATAATTTGAATTGTTCTGCATACCTGCAATAAGGAAGGTACAATTCTCTCAGAAATCAATGGAACTTACAAGCATTTCATTAATAAATGGAAAGTGGGCACAATGATACAAACCGATGAAAAATAAAAGAAGCAGGTTTTATGTACCTTTGAATGATGTGTTTTCCCCTGCTTTGCATAATCACATCTCTATTACAAGAAATTGTAAAATACTTTTAAAAATCCGTAGGTTTCAACAACTTTGATAGAAGGATCAAAGTCCCTCAATACACCCCCCCCCTTCTCTTTTATTCTCTATCTTGTTCGCAAGAGCCAACGAGCCCCCAGTGGGACAATGACTCTTCTTTCCTGTTTCTGGGAACGACGCCGAACTCCAGGGAGGCCACCGGGTGGGAGAGAAGCTTAAAAATGCACAGGCAGTTTCGCCCCTCGGTTCAAAGGACTGCTTTCTTTCACAGGGATGCAAACAGCCGGCAGAAAAGGAACCGCGCTGGGAATTGGGACTTTGGCCAGTGTGCGCACGCGCACGTTTGCAGCAAAGAGCCAAGAAGGAAGGTTCTTACCTCAGGCCTCTTTCTGAGAGCGGGTCGCGGTGGAGCTACACAGCTTTGAAGGTCGCGCGGGGCGCCGTTCAAGTTTGCAGCAAAGTGGCAGAAAAGGACGGGCTACCTCCGGCCCTGCTAGGAGCGCGTAGGCGCCTGCTGCCAACTTGTGCGCTCCCAAGTTTGTGCCCAAGTTTGTGCCAAGTGGCAGTTCGCAGTGATGTCTCTTAGTCTTCCTTCTCCCTCAACAGCACGGGCGAGCTTCGCGCCTCTAAGGGGGTAGCCGGCTGCTGGGGAGCGGAGCGCCTCTCGCTGCCAGCCCTTTATCCCAAGCTCCGAAGCGCGCACACCCACCGTGACGCGCCCGGGCTCTTTACTCCTCCCCAGTATCCCAGGCGGGGAAAGGTTTGTGGGCAACGGGATTCCGGAGCCACCCACCAACATCATCCGCCGCCCCCCCCCCCGCACGGCAGGGTCTTCGGTGAGAGGTTGGTCCAGTGTCACTCAGGCTCTTCTCAGGGACAGATCAATGGGCAATTATTCAGGCTGGAAGGAAGGAGGAGAATCTGAGGAGGTTTCAAGCGAAATGTTATTGCGAAGAAATGGAGCCAGGGCCCCGTTGCACTTGGTGGATTGTGTTGCTTGCTGGTGTGTTGATTATGTATTACATGTATAGTCTGACTTTACAGAACATACATCTCGCCCATCTTATACTCACAAGAATCCATTCAGGTAGGTTAGACTGAGAATACGACTAAGCCACCTAACGATCTTCAAGATAAGACAGGATTCAGTTACATTATTTATCTTTACAGTAAAATATTCAAGATAAAAATGTAATCATTTCCCCCCTGTCCCATTTAAACACTATGACATAGTAACAGAACTTTGTTAAAGTCTACTTTAATGTATAACATCTAATTTACTAAAATGACAATGTTATATTTTCCTGTATACATTGTTCCTGTAGCAGATACAATATCATTTTGTTGGATGGTGAAAAGCAATGATTAATAAGTCTGACTCACATCACTGAATCATTTATTAAAATTTTATACATTGCCCCTTGCATAACAGAATGCAATAAAATCCCATGAAAAACAGAACACAAAAACAACAATATTACCAGTATTATCATACCCAGATTAACAAGTTGAAATTGCAAACCCAAGCATTGACATCTTTACTAAAAATTCAACAACTTACCTGAGCAATGTATAATTTTAAGTGCCTTGTGGAAGCACTATAGTGAAGGGCCAGGTTCATCTCTGAAGGCAAACAAGGATTTCCAAAATGTTGGGACCACCATAGAGGAAGTGTGCCATCTGGTCCAGGTTTCTTCAACTCTGTGAAGCTGGCATCCTAAGTGTCTCTTCTCTTGATGAGTTCTTAAGATGAGAAGAATGGGATGAGATGGTTCCAAAGGTAACTCATGCTGTGAGGTTCTTTATAGACTTAAATCAGCACTTTGAATTGGGCTAGGAAAGCTATTACCGGTAGCAACCAGTACAATAACTAGAGTATACAGTAGGTGTAATCTGCAATAGCTTCTGTTCCCAACAAACAGGCAGGCTGTTATATTCTGTACCAGCTGTAGTTTCTGAGTTATTTGCACTCTTGTATGATTTCTGTTTCTAGTTTGTAAGTTTCATGTATTCTGATGAAAAAAATGGGCACATTAATAAAGTTTTAAGGGGTTGTAACTTAAAAATCTTATGTACCAAATGGTATTACATTTGATATATACTATTCTGTTATAATGATGTAACTGCTGCAACTTGTATCCAATTCAAATTTTTAAAAGCCACAAAAACGTATAAGTAATTTTTGGGCCATCCCAAAGGTGCTTTTTCAAGAGGCAACTGGACTTTCTGGTTTTCCTTTGAAGACGTTTCACTTCTCATCCAAGAAGCTTCTTCAGCTCTGACTGGATGGCGTTGAATGGAAGGATCCATCCAGTCAGAGCTAGGGAAGCTTCTTGGATGAGAAGCAAAACGTCTTCAAAGAAAAACCAGAAAGTCCAGTTGCCTCTTGAAAAAGCACCTTTGGGAAAACCATGACCTGGATGACTGAGAATCTCCATAGATACTTTTTAGGCATTTTATCATGATAGGTCAAAGAAATGTAAAGTTCTAGTTCTCATAAGTTATTCTCAGGAATCAGAAATTAGTCACAAGGCAGGTCTCAATATTTATGTAATTGGCCCTCCCTGTACAGCTATGTTTGTACATTTGCATTAAAAATAATGTTAATCTGTAATGTTGCCTTAGTTTCTCCATGTTATTCATTCTTACTAAATGTTATACACATAAAAAAACTACCATATTATCTATGCACAGAAGCTTTATACTGTAAAATTAGAGAATTCTACTTTTTTTTTCTACTGATGCTAAAGAGACCACTCACCTAATCACATAGGCAATAATATTTTTTATTGGCCTGTTAGCAATCTGGATAAAAGATCTAAATTTTTGTGTTCACAAATATGTTAAAGGGTTCTTTTAAAATGTCATTCAAAGCATTCATTCCAAAGGTTTAATAATGTTATCTTTTTTCATTTAGAAAAGCAATTTCTTTTAATGCATACTTGACAGGAATATGACAAAAGTGCAGGGAATAAACTATGTGAAGTAAATGAACAGGTAGCTTAGGGAAAGGAAACATGGGGACTAAATGAAATGAACTATCTTATCAGAATGTATTCTGGTTTACTAATTTCTTGGAATGTAGCTAATGCAGACTTCGTTGTATATACTTTTTATATCAGCTTTTCTGGGCTTTGATGAAGCTTGGAAAATATGACCACTTTATACTTTCACAAAAGAAAAAGACTAGAGCAAGATTAGTGAGAATTCAAGAGGAATAAACAGAATGCAGACAAAAAGGGAATCTAATAGATAAACTGGTAAAGATCAGAAATTGAGCGCTGTCGAGGAATAGAAAGGTGAGAACTAGCAAATCCTGTTATTGTATTCAACATAGAGGTATTTCACTACAGATTTAGCTTGGAACTAGATTTAGGCATCTCAGTGCTGGTAGATTCCATGGCAAAATAAACACTTTTCTTTCCTGTGTAAAATGACCTCCACATTCTCAGATGCATAGCAGCTTTTCCTTTTTCAGTGATGCCTTGGATGCCGATATGGTTACTAAATTTACATGTATATAAATTCATTATGGAACAAGCAAATTCCATGTAAATAGCTCAACGTTACTATGCACATGGAGGGCATTTTAAAGGTTTAGACATACTGAAAGTTCATCAATCATACTTGAGAAATCAACAATCCTTTGGAAATCTATAGATTGAGAAAGAGTAAAGGTATAACATATTATTTAGAATAATTGGGAATAAGTTGTTTTGTGTTCCGTAATTAATTCAATAAAACATCACGACTGAATGTGTCTGTTGTTTTTAGTTTTTACATATTTCATTAAACCTGTTTTATTTAAATTATCCAACTCTCTCTAGCTATAATTTATTTCTTACTTTCCAAAATTCCCACTTTATCATTGACTTTTTATATCTTCAGACACCTATTTTACTTAGTTTTTTCATCTTTTTAAGTTCTTTTATCTCCTCTTTTATCTCTATATGTCTTTCACCTATTTTTTTTTCCAAAAACTGTAAATTTAGTCTCGAGTGGCTTAGCCAATTTGCTGTCAAGTTAATTAACATTTTCTGAAGTAAATCTAATCTAGAGTAGCGTTCTCCACAGACTACTCTAATGACCCTTTTCTCTCCTTCTGTGCTGCCTTTTGAGTCACCATTATGTTCAGAGGCACAGTGGCTCAGTGGGTTAATGATGATGGAGATGGTCTTTACTCCAGTGGTTCGAGTCCTAGCACCGCCTGGTGGGGTGAGCTCCTTCCATTTACCTCAGCTTCTGCCCACCTAGCAGTTTGAAAGCATGTTGTATGCGAGTAGATAAATAGGTACCACTTCAGTGGGAGACGAGCCAGCACTTCGTGTGGACAGTTAGAATCCTGCTGGCACTGGAGCCTCTCGATTGCAATGCCTGTTTGCAAGGCGGCTTCAGAAGAGGGAGAGGGCCCTGGATGATGTTGCAGGAAAGCCACTCATCTTTCTTTTGGCTAGGTCACCCCTGTGGCGTACCTTGGGAAACACATGAGTGAACCAAACAGGATTAGCAGTCTTAAACAGCCATTATGTTACAATCCAAAAGTGAAAGTCACAAACAAAGAGAAAGGGAAAGTCACAAACAAAGAGAAAGAGAAAACCGCTTCTTCTTTTATCTTCCTTCACCTTCAATGCTGTAATCACATCCACATCGCTATGGTTTCAATCAGAAGCACAGTATGCTCATGTTACCTGTATCTTTTGTTTTGTAAAACCAAATTTTCTGCAACACACCAATTGTCTGCATTGTTTAGTAATAAGTAAAAATATTCCCATGAAATGTCTAAGTCAACTGCCTAATTCAGTTACAGATATTCCAATGTACTTTTGTAGAAAAAAAATATAATATTTAAAAAATACCTGTCCAGTTCAAGCTTTCTCAAATCGTATCTTGTTAAAGTTTTTGCCAAATATTCTAAAATCTTTGAATTCTCTTTTAACTTTGTATTCTAGGAGGGGGGGGAATGAAACTTGCCAAGAGGAATCCTACCTGCAACAAAGGAAACTCTTTCTCAACCTGTAAAATAATCCCAAGTATGTTTAAGAAATTAGGTTTGGTTGGGGTAATTGTCCATAAAGGCTTCATCATGGCTAAGAACATCAATGGAATTTCACATCTCCCAACCACAGAACTTGCAAGTGAACCACAAAATTTTCATTTCTTGGCAATTTACTTACAGGTAGTGCTGTCTGGAGATCAAGTATGTTATTACACAATCTCTCTTTTATCTGGAGATGACCCATTGGGCACTGATCTCCACCATGATGCCATCTCCATTCCTCCAGTGATGATTAGATCGCAGTTAAGCCCCACTGGAAGCTCAGTGCTTCAGTGTTACTATTCATGACTTTTAAAAGGAAGTATATAATCAAGAAATTTAAAAAGTAACAAAAATTAATTGATTTTGTGCTAAAAATAAAATAGTGTGCTAAAAATAAAAAAAGTTCATTATTATGGTACAGTAACAGAAGTTATAGGAATAGGCAAAATCATCAAATCTGATTTTGTTAAGTTTTTCATTTTCCAAATGTTACATTCATTCCATTCCATATTTTCACCTAACATTTTAATTACAAATTCTCATAATATGACATTTTGAGGCCACTTTTTTCAAGTATGTATATTTTGTGCATATTCTTTCCAAACATTCTTTTTGCAAAGCAATTTTCAATGTAGTATATTTTTGTATTTAATTTTCTAATATATGGTTGTAAGCATCTTTTAAGATAGAAAAGCACAGATTATTTTATTTCTGACATAATTGAATAGTTTTAAGAATAAATTAGGTAAATTAACTTACAAAATATGAACAGAAAAAAATTATCCTTTATCATTAAGAGTTTATTACTGCTAAACAAGATTATTTCTTTTCATATTCTTTCATATTCTTTTCCACTAGAATCATAAGTCTGGACAAAGTATCCTTTCTCCAAAGTACTAACTAATTATAGCTTGATATGGTAAGAAAGAAATATATACAGAATTGCTTTCTGTATATTGATATGACTTGACTCGTTATCCTTTGGCTGCTGGCCTCACCACAACATCAGCTTGCTTGTTTAAGTGGTAAAAGAGGCATGTTAGGCAATGAAGAGAACTAGTAATCACCACCAAAACCACAGTCCCACAGTGGCACAACCACAAAACTTGCATACATTTTCCTCATGAGATCTCCCACACTGAAAAACATGCTACTTCAAAATACTAAATGCATTATATTTAAGCAAAATGTAGACTACTTTGCTGATCAGATTCGTAAATAAACTTGCAAGAATATACTGAAACAACTTTAAAAGTTGGCAAATGGGTAAAGAACCAAGACGTTCTTACACTTTTCAATTAACTCCTACTCATTGTGAGTATTTCTCACGTGCACCTATTTAAATGCTTTCCATTAACATTTGGGAAGTTTTTCATGCTTCGTTTTATGTTCAACAAAGACAGAGAGGAAGATTTATAAAAGTGAAATCAGCAGTGCCTGTTACTGTTGCATAAATTTGACCTACCTGGTCAATTCTCAATAAAATGTTTTTAATCACATGGCATATCAAACAGATTTGGGGTTTGGGAGATACTGACTGCACCAGCATTTTCAAAGATGTAACATTTCAAAGAGAGGTCTGAATTAACATGATATGATTGATTGCTCTGCATGTAAATTATAAGGGAGCACTTAAACTTCAGTGGTATGTAGAGTTAAGATAAACCCAGGTACAAAATAAAAACATTGTATCTCCTAACATTCTTGTATATATTTTATGTAGACAATCAAGCTAAGCGGCACTTTGTGTTGTCCTGAAAATACTTAAAATACTTATCCCCACATGAACATTATAAGGACATCAAGAAGGTATGTTTGCAGTTGTGCACATACAGACTTTCCATTGGAGGCCCATAAAAACAGTTCTCAGTTAATACCAAGATGGAGTCTTACAAAAAAGAGATAATAAACTGTGTCTTCAAAATGAAGTATCCACCAAACTAGAACTAAAATGTAAGAAACTTACTAAATAAAAGTCTTAATACTGCTTTCATTTGCATGCTTTTAAAAAAAATCAAATTATTTTGATTAGAGGGTGACATACTTTGGCAAAGAGAAAAAGAAGTTAGTTTTATTTTTGAAATGCTTCTTTCATTGCTCTCTGTCCCCCACACTTCTACAAAACCTCTATCACAATTTCAATTACTCCCAAAAAAGAGAAACATACACGCACCACACACACACACATACACGCACCCACAAACACACACACACACCATAAAAGAATATGGGAGTCCTCCTATAACTAGAATATCTTAGTGTGCATTTATTCCTACTCTCTATTTCCTGTCCCTTAGTTACCTTTGCTTGGAAGGATTGTCCTTTTAACTGAAAATGTTAAGCTTCCTCCAGAGTCTTTGGTGAGAAACATCAAAAGTTTTTTTTCAAAGTCCATACAGACTGTATCTACCTGGACCAGCTCTATCTTTGTCCACACTCTCCGATAAGGAGACCCTCATTAGTAGCTATGCAATGACTCCCCATATGCCCGAACAACAGCAGGAAACCTGAGTGTAAGACCACAATCTTCCTACTTCTAAGAGTAAAATAGAAAAATTTAGTATGGATAGCATGCTGCTGGAAGAGTTGAACAGTGGCCAGACAGTGGTTGGGTAGCAGCAGCCATTGGGATCTAAGATGTTGTAGACACTGACTAGGACAAACAGACTGGATTTTGGACACCGAGTACAGTAGGCAGGCAGGATCGTGTGCTTCCTCCATATCTGTCAGTGACGTCTGCCAGAACAGAATGCTTTTCTTTCGATGTCCTCCATATCCACAAAACTGACATTGCTACTGTGTTCCTCCTTCTCCTCCATTGCGAGCTTGATCTCATGCATTTAGACTGTACAATAGCAATAGCAATAGCACTTAGACTTATATACCGCTTCATAGTGCTTTACAGCCCTCTCTAAGCGGTTCACAGAGTCAGCATATTGCCCCCAACAATCTGGGTCCTCATTTTACCCACCTCAGAAGGATGGAAGGCTGAGTCAACCTTGAGCCGGTGAGATTTGAACCGCCGAACTGCAACTAGCAGTCAGCTGAAGTAGCCTGCAGTGCTGCACTCTAACCACTGCGCCACCTCGGCGCAAAGGATGGAGGTGCAGGTGCAAAAAACAAAGTGCAGAAGATTGGCAGGGACAGCAAGCAGGGGATGACTCTAGCAGGTAGGGCTGATGAATATATGGGGAGCTGGGAGGGCACTTGCTTAGCAGTCACCACCACATTTCTGGGGCCCAGTACAGCGACATATTCTTCAGTCTCTTAAGTTACCTCTGTCTGAGTCCCTCCATGATAGGAAAAAAGTGGACTTTTTCATCTATATGATTGCAAGCATGGACAGACATTCTGTTATTATATTTAAATTTTACCTTACAGGTTTCAGTGACTTATACTCTAGATTTACTCTAAACCTAGAGTCCCACTTGTGGTGTATGCATTACAGGATGAGAAATGCTAATCTATATATTGTAGGCTAGGCAGACCTAGGTAGCGGTTTCCACCATGATTGGATGAAGATCATACCATGTAAGTCACCTTTGTGACCTTCTACTGATTGCATAAACAGTGGGGGAAGGAAATTGGAAGACATGTTATATACAGGCCATTTGTGTATAATTAGTAGCATGGATAAAAACATTCTTAGGAACAGCCCTGCAGTGCGTTCCTGAACCACACAGGAAGCCCAAATGTACAAAGAAATGTCATAATAGCAGGGCAAGAGTTGCGGTTATTTACACTGGCTGGATATTGAAATCTGGGTTAAGTTAATAATATAGTCTCTTTGTACTGGTGAAAGGTTAAAAAAACCTTTAAAACTGGGTGGAAATCAGATCCATTAAACACATTAACAGTTCTGTTAAACACATTAGCACTTGGTTTGAATTAGGGAGAGCTGGAGAGAAAGAAAAGTTTGCTAAAAAAAAAAACCATGGGGAAATCTGCACTGTGGTGTAAGCATGAGCCTCTTGCCTTTTAGGAGGACAGAAATGAATGATATCATCCTAAACCAGTGGTGGGTTTCAAAATATTTTACTACTGGTTCTGTGGGCATGGCTTGGTGGGTGTGGCTTGGTGGGCATGGCAGGGAAAGGATACTGCAAAATCTCCATTACCTCCCCACTCCAGGGGAAGGATACTGCAAAATCCCCATTTCCTCCCGATCAGCTGGGATTTGGGAGGCAAAGAATAGATGGGGGTGGGGCCAGTCAGAGGTGGTATTTACCGGTTCTCCGAACTACTCAAAATTTCCGCTACCGGTTCTCCAGAACTGGTCAGAACCTGTTGAAACCCACTTCTGTCCCATCCTGCAGCAAATGCCATCTGCTGCCATGACATCTTTCATTGTTTTAAAACTAGCATTTTTCTCTTGCTAATAGAAGAATAGCTAAACAGTTTTTGCTGCACTTCACATAATTTTAGTGAAATGCTTCCAGTGATTGGATACACTGTTACATCCAGAAATAACCGTATCCATTCCCTGGTCAGTGGTCTCCATGTCCATTTCAAAGTACAACTGTAAGCAATACTCTGCTGGATTGGATCCCTGCCCATCTAGTCCAGCAATCTGTTCTCATAGTAGCCAACCAACTGTACAAGGAAGCCATTAGTCTCCTAGTAGGTGGCCTTCAGTGGCAATCACACTGCCATCAGGTCTAATAACTATTGATCCCCAGGATTGAGGATTGGTTCAACCTTTTTTAAAGCCATCCAAGCTGGTGGTCAGTACCATTTTTCACGGTAGTGAATTTCAAAGAATTACATGTTGCATAAAAAATATTTTCTTTATACCCTTGATTCTTCCAGAATTCCACTTCATTGGTTGATCTATGGTTCTAGCATTTTGGGAAAGGAAAATAGCTTCTTCTTGTCCACTTTTTCCCCTACCATGCAGAATTCTGTACTTCTCAGTCATCTTTTCTCTCAGTTTCTTTCTTTCTAGATTAAAAAAAAAAACCTCAAATGTCATAGCTTTTCTTAAAAGGGAAGTTTGTCTAGCCCCTTGATCATCTTAGCTGCCCTCCACTATAAACCTTCTCTAGCTCTACCACATCCTTTTTCTGGTTAGCCCAGTGAGTTACATGCTCTGCTCAGAATGAACCTTCCTAGGGTTTGGGGGTTTCACTGAACTATAGAACCACTAACTTCCCCAAATAAGACAAATGTATATAAACTGTTAGATCTTTAACTAACCTGGTTACTTGTGGGCATTAATACAGCCTGTTATTCATGATGGTGGGTACTCATTGTCAAAATAGTGATTTGCTTTGGTTTATTAAATACAGATACACACACACACACACACACACACACACACACACAAACAGCTTCAAAATAAATAAAAAAATTGTCTTTCACAACCAGGAAGAAACTATAAATAATATTTTTCCTAGCTATTCACATTTCCACTGGGCTTTTTTTAAAAAAAAATAGTCTTCAGGGAGACCGTTGAAATATTGCAGCTTGTTTTCTTTAATTTTTATCTGGCCTCAGGTAGATACTGTGATAAGTCCTTGGCAGCAGTTATCTATTTGGCTGCTTGGCAGCTGGAACCAAACCCTTCTATCTCAAGTGACAGCAAGAGTGATGAAAGGGTCCACTGGGGAACAGTCAAAACAACACCAAAGAAAGAAAGTTGGTAGCTCAAGGGGAAAAATAGCAATTAAAAAAGGTGTTTTTTAAACTGGGAACCTTTCACACATGAGGCAAACTTAATAACCAATATATTATTGGAACAGTTCTGTAGCTGTATAGCTGCAACAGGAAGGCAAATTTTGAGCAATGCAAAACAGTATTTTTTTTTCTAAAACGGAGAGCGCATGTGTGTATTACAATCTAACATTGTGAATAGCATTATGTTTTTCAAAAAGTATATATGTATATATCTTTTACAGGTTAAGCAGGGTTAGAGTTAAAATCTTCCTTTGACTTAGCGGTGCGATCCTGGCCTGTCTGATTAGCTTACAGTTCCATGCATTGTGCACAGCCAGAAAATGGGTTAATTTAATCATCAGATGAAGCGTGTCATGCGAATGCAATCAACGTCTGGGGACAAACACACAATTCACAGTGGGCATTACTTCAATAAGGCACTTGACCGAAGTATCTTCTCTTTTAAAATAACAGAGGGTAGAGTTCAGACAGCGACGGCTCTGGCACCAGCCCTCCAACAAAGAGACCATGGGCGTCTGGGAGGAGGAGAGAGAGGGGTGTGATTCACATACACACCATTGCGGCTTATGACACACACACACACACACACACACACACACACGTGTATGTGTGTATGTGTATATGTATGTATATAATGTATACACATACACACACAATCACATATACCCACAACTATACACACACATACACACACACACATATATATATACACATAACTATACACCAGAGGTGGGTTCCTATCAGTTCTATCCGGTTCTTTAGAACCATTAGTAAACCGGTGATGATGTCATGGAGCCGGTTCTGTCGGTGTCTCCATGAGTGCTGCCATCTTGGATTTTGCTTCTGCGCATGCGCAGAAGCTATTTTTTGATTGCTGCCGGGGCGCATGCCCGGCACGACCCTGAGTGAACCAACAGCAAAAGGATCCAGAACCCATCCCTGCTACACACACACACACACACACACACACACACACACACACATGAGAAAGCAGCAATTACTTTGACTGGCAGGTGCAAGCCAGTCAGAAAAATGCAGGCAAACTCACTATTTGGAAAGTATATAAGGTGCTCCAGATACAATCTTGGGCCATTACGATAGCCATTACTATTACTACATTTTTACTATAGTCAAAATGAAGGAGGGGATTGAAATCTAGAAACTGATTTTTTTTAAGCCAGCTTCATTTCCAGTTTCATGTGAGAGATTGGCATCTGAAGAGCCGTCATGTATATGAAATGTGACTTCATACAATGCATGTACTATATACGAATCGTGACTTGGGAGGTCACCAATACCCTTAAAGGTAATTTCATTAATGTCCTTAGGCAAAACATTCATCTTAGCCGCAATTCTTTGGTGTGATACAAGGATAACAATCATATAAATATATATTTAAATGAAAATAAGAGAGTTGCCAAGAATGTTATTATAGCTATATTTCAGTCTATACAAAAGTACTCAGTTTTATGCTTTCATTGGTTCATAAAGTCCAGTTAAGTTGCAAAAAAAAGTTTTAAGAACCTTAGTTGGCAGATCGGATATCAGTCCAATTTTAAATATGAAGTCTAGCAACTAGCATTCTTAAAACTTGTAGCAATAATGGCCATCAAATGGGGATAACAATTGTAGAGGAAAAGTTGTGAATACTTGTAAAGGTGGCTGTCATTATTATAGTCTGTTAAAGAACAATAATATTTTAAGGAGTATTTTAGTCATGAAAATTTGGCCTGAGGTACATAAGACAATATGAAGAAAAGATGAGACCCACCAAGTCCATAGAAGTTTGTATTTCAACTCTTTCTCTCATCAGATCCAATATTCTCTTTCAATGTGTTATGGACAAGCTGGTAAATTCCAAATATATATATCCAACAGAATTCAAATGTTTATATAACATTTAAATCAAAAGTGCAAAAGATGCTGCCTGGAATGAACATGCCATTCGCAAACATCTCTCCTGCTACCCTCAGGTTGGGCTCAGCATTTCAGTATTGGAGAGAGGGATAAAGAAGTAAAGCAGATGCAGGCCCCTGAAACATAAGTGTTATGTTCCAACTGTTTAAACTGTGTTACATGGTTCCAACCAGGTCCAGCGTTTGAGCGGGAAAAAGCTCAAACGCTATTGGCTGGTCTGTCTGACAGCTCCCTATAAAAGGGCAAGCTGTCAGACTGCTCTTTGCTGGTTGCTGATACAAGAGCTGAAATAAAGAGCTGTTTTGGAAGTCTGTCTCCTGTCATCTCTACCCACTATCTAACAGTGGCGACGAGGGCTTGGGTTCAGGAGAACCGTGACTGCTTCTTCAGCGATTCCAACCAGCCAGGCAGCTGCCTTTCTGCCTACTCTCTGCCACGATGTCCAACTTCCACCCACCGGCGCCTTTCGACCCGACCCGGGAGACGTGGGCCTCCTATATGCGGCGCTTCGAGTGCTTCCTCGAAGCAAACGACATGCTGGGTCTGACCGACAACCGTAAAAGAGCTGTTTTTCTCAGTCACTGTGGCCCCGAGGTGTTTGACACCGCGGAGTCTTTGTCAGACCCAACACCGGTCCAGACCATTCCGTCGCAAGTGCTTCAAGCCCCGCTGCAGACGCACTACGCGCCCCCCCCGTCCAAGGCCGTCCG
>QLTV01002256.1:514107-543660 GCA_003457575.1 Thermophis baileyi
CCCCTTTTAAACTTCTCTCATTATAATTATATATATTGACATATTTACACATTTATATCTTTGTTTCTTCACACGGATTATTTATAACACGATAATGTTTTACATACAATGTTTCTTATCTCTCATTTTGTCATTGAACCTTATTCTCTATTTCTAATCTCCAACCAATTATAGAGTTTGTCCCAAACCATATAGTACTCTGTCTCTTCCTTTTCTTTTATCTCCTTTGTTAGTTTATCCATCTCAGCAGTGTCAAGAATTTTCCCTATTAATTCTCCCTCAGATGGTATTTTGTCATTTTTCCATTTCTGGGCATATACTATTCGTGCGGCTGTAATTATGTGTAGAAGTAGATATTGTATTTCCTTGGTGTATTTTCTGTTTAGTATTCCCAATAAAAATATCTCTGGCCTCAAAACTATGTGTTGATCCGTTATCTCTTCCAACCATTTCCTAATTTTAATCCAAATTTTTTTAGCTTCAGGACATGTCCACCATAAATGGTAGTACGTTCCATATGCTTTTTTGCATTTCCAACATATTGGTGAGGTATTCGGGTACATCTTTGCTAATCTTGCAGGAGGGAGGTGCCATCTGTAGAACATCTTCAACTGATTTTCCTTGAATGCTGCCGACATAGTCAATTTTATATTTGTTTCCCACATTTTTTCCCATTTCTCCAATTCTGTATTATATCTAAAAAAAATTGCCTATTTGATCATTGTTTCTTTGACTATCTCATCTTCCATTTTGTATCTCAGTAGAAATTTGTATATTTTACTAATTAATTTTTCCTCAGTTCCTTGTATAATTTTGTCCAATTCTTGCTGATCTTTCTGCATTTTGTGTAATCTTTTATCCTCTTTAAATTTAGACTGAATTTGGGTATATGTCCACCAATCTACCCCTCTACCTATATCGTGTTCCAATTCTTGTTTTGTTTTCAAATTTAACTGTTCATTTAACAAATCCTTATATCTAATTATTTTGTCAATAGCTATTAAATTTGGACGTGTCACTGCTTCTATTGGTGATATCCACATTGGAATTTTTATATAATGTTTCTTTTTGATTTTTTCCCAGGTCTGTAAAAGAGCGTTTCTTATTATATGTCTCTGAAAATAACTATTTGTTTTATATTTCTCATCCCATAAAAATGCGTGCCATCCCGTTTGCAGATCATGGCCCTCTATGACTAAAATTCTTTTATTTCTTAGTTCGATTCAATCTTTTAACCAAGTTAAAGTGGCTGCGTTGTAGTATATTTCCCACTCCGGTAATGCCAATCCTCCTTTATCCTTAGTGTCCTGCAAGAGCTTGAGTTTGATCCTGGCTTTTTTCCCTTGCCATATAAATTTGGTGACTAACTTATTTAAATTTTTGAAAAATTTTTTGCCTAATTTGATTGGGATAACTTGAAACAACCAAAGGAGTACGACAAGGATGTCCACTCTCTCCTCTTCTATTTTTCCTCACACTAGAAATATTGTTGATAAAAATTAGGGATGACCAAGAAATAAAAGGTTTAAAAATCAGAAAGGAAGAATCTAAGGTTCAAGCTTTTGCTGACAATCTGGTATTCATAATAGAAGATCCATTAGAAACTGGACCGAAATTGATACAAAAAATAGAGGAATTTGGCGAAGTAGCAGGATAAATAGAAACAAATCAAAATTAATAACCAAAAATCTCACAAAGAGACAAGAAATGGAATTGGATGAGAAAATAAAGATACAAGTAACTAAGAAAATAAAATATTTAGGGATTTGGCTCACAGCGAAATGTTCTACAATTAAGGAGGATAACTATGACAAATTATTACAACAAATAAAAAAAGATTTAGAAACCTGGAAAACTCTACAAATTTCATTGTTAGGAAGGATCACTATGATTAAAATGAACATACTCCCGAGAGAAAATTATATTTTTTATATATATATAAATGAAACAGCAAAAGAAAAATACACAGATACAACATACGTACATACAAGGTGAGCAGGAAGACGCTCAGGAGAATATTAAGAATCACAAAAACTAAACAACCAAGTAAAGCTATAACGAAGAAAATCCCTGAAGTAAAAACGCCATTGGAAACATGAAATTCTTACTGTTGTGCAGGAGACTAGAATCATAGTGGGAAACTAATGATTAATCACCAGCACATTCCCCCACACCTTTGACACAAGGGTCCTAAACTTGATTGGTTTTCTTATATATCTCTCCAGGTTTCAGAAGACTGATGTATAGCAACCCCATTTTACCTTCATTGAGCAATGGATCAATTTCAGTTTTGTAAGCAAATAAATTACTTCAATTAAGTTTTAATGGCTACATTCCAACTAACTTTCATATAGCTGATTTTATGGAATTGATTGCTAATGTGTCAAGACTGGGATAGATGATTCAGATATATGAATTTATATCTCAAATTATTTTTAATGTATTTAGTTAGTTACTTACATTCATAAGACTTATTTGGCTGCCCATTTTTTTAAAAAAACACAGTTCTGGGCAGCTAACAATGGCAATAAAAACAAACAACAAAAATACCTCAATAAAAGCAAAAAGCCAAAATTGGTGCCCAAGCCATTCTTCTCCAATGCACTCTACACCATGATCTTCAAGCTCTCCATCATCTTCAGGCCCCAACTTCCTCTTTTTCCAAAGTTTGGGCCAGCTCCTTATGGCCTTCTGGAAGATATAGAGGATAGAAGCCTGCTATGGAAAAGTCAAACTTCCTAGATTCCACTAGATGGCAAAAATTAAAGGAAAGGACCTGGACTTCATCTGATCTGGTAGAACAGACAAATAACTGTGCCATGATCTATTATTCCATTTTATTATCAAAGATGGGCTACCGAGAAAGTAGGAAAAAAATAACTACAGAAATGTTAGTTGAGAAGGATAAGAGACATGAAGAATGGCTACTGAATATAACCCTCAGAAAAGCAAAGTGTAACATTTGGACATAGGGTGATCACATGTTGTGCCATACAGAGGACAATTCTATATGTTTTCTCTTTTTAAAACACCCTGTTTGAAAGGCTAGCCAGGCAAAATACAGGGCAGAATTTAATTATAGATTTCCATCATTGAATGTGGTTTCCAGTTATGGAATAGACTATTTCTTCTTGCCTGGTGTTCTCCTTCTTTCCAGACTATGAAAATATGCTCTATTGCTCTAGCATTCCACAAATATTCTCTCCAGAATGCAGGTGGCAAAAATGAAGAAGGAATTCCCATCAATCAAATGAATTTACACTCTTGAAAATTTGAATTCCCTTGAAGTACCACGAACAACAAAAAAAGAAATACTGAAACATTTCTGGACATTTAGCCCCTAGGAAACATACAAAAGATCATCTTTTTTTTTTAACCATGATGAAATTTATTGTACATTTTATATGTTTCTGTTGTTTTGTTTCCATGTTTCTAATGTGTAAGTAGTACTCATGCTAGTCAAGGAATTATTCCAGAATAGGACTTTTTTCTCTTTTTTCTCATTTCAGTCTCAGGACTTGGTTTTGTGTTTCCTTTTAAATCCAACAGAGGGCAGTGAAACACTGTCAGTCTTCTTGCTGCTATTATTATTTGGTTATTCTATTTAGCAACAGAAAAGTTACTATATTTTAGGGCAAAATAACTTCAAAAGCAGGGGTGAAATGCTCCCGGTTCGCTCTTACCTGTCGGTCACCGTAGAGCCGATCGCCAAGGTAGCGCGAGGTGCCGCCCACCCGCCCGGACGCCGCCATTTGAATTCTTTTACCCTCTGTGAATGCACAAAACGCTTTGCACATGCGCAGAGGGTAAAAGAACCCAAATGGCGGCATCCGGGCGGCATCCGGGTGGGTGGGCAGCGCCTCGCGCTACCTTGGCGATCGGCTCTACGGCGACCGACAAGTAAGAGCAAACCGGGAGCATTTCACCCCTGTTCAAAAGTAACATAGAACCTTATCTACATTTTATCACCATTTGTGTTATTTAAATATTATAAAGTTCATTCCAGAACTGGTTCATTTGGCCACAAAAATACATTGACCAACATAGATCTAAACAATAGAATCATAGTCACTTAGACATCATACTATGCTGAAATATTTCTACAATTTCCTTGTAATTTGTTTCTTAAAAGTCAAAGCCTGAAGCTGCTCAAGCTGCTTAAAGCTCTGTTTCTGGACATTTGTTTAAGATATTGTTAGAGTCATAGAATCATAGGGCAGGAAGGGACATTGGAGATCTTCTAGTCCAACCCCCTGCCTATGGAATGACACTTTATACTTTCCAGGACAAATGGTTGCCCAATCTCTTCTAAAAACCTAGAGCGATTGACCACCCACAACTCCAGGAGGCAAGCTGTTCCATTGGTTAATTATTCTCACTGTCAGAAAGTTTCTCCTTAGTTCCAGGTTGGTTATCTCTCTTTAAAGAGCTTCCACCGATTGCTTCTTGTCCTCTGGAGCTTTTGAAAATAAGTCAAACCCACCAACCCCACTCTGTAGCAGCCCTTCGTGTACCGGAAGACAGCTATCATGTCACCCTAATTGTTCTCTTCATTAGGCCAGATGCACCTACAGTAGTTCTCTTAATTATTCATTGTACAATTTATCCTGCAGACCCTTTATCATCTTAGTTGCTCTTCTTTATATTCTTTCTGGGCCTCAGCATCTTTTTCATATTGTGGTGACCAAAACTGGATGCAGTATTCCAAGTGTGGCCTCTCACTAGTGCAATTTATAGTAATACTATCACTTCTCATGATCTTGATGCTATCCCTCTGTTGATGCAGCCTAGGACTGTATTAGCTTTTCTGGAAGCTGCAGCACACTGCTGGCTCATATTTATGT
The DNA here is from genome assembly GCA_003457575.1 of Thermophis baileyi. Taxonomy (NCBI): domain Eukaryota; kingdom Metazoa; phylum Chordata; class Lepidosauria; order Squamata; family Dipsadidae; genus Thermophis; species Thermophis baileyi. Next base: position 518,952 of record QLTV01002256.1, read on the forward strand.
GGTGGTTCACTAGGACACTTAGAACCTTCTCACATTTACTACTGTTGAGCTAACTACTGCCTACTGTGATTTTTCCTGCCTTGGTGCAGGATCTTACTTTTCTCACCAATGAAGTACATCTTGTAAGCAAGGGCTCAATACTCAACTCTGTCGAGAACTTTCTGAATCTTGAATCTAACCTGCAAAGTGTTAACAATTCTCCCCCCATTTGGTGTTGCCTGCAAATGTGATGCGTTCCTGTTCTATCTCCTCATCTAGATCATTTGTGAAGATGTTGAAGAGCACTGGCCCAAAACAGAACCTTGGGGTGCCCCATCGTATGCTTCCCTCCATGTAGATATATTCTGAAATGCATGTGTATCTCTCTCTCTCTCTCTCTCTCTCTCTCTCTCTCACACACACACACACACACACACACACACACGTGCATAATGTGATTATGGTCAATCATTTCAGTTCTTGCATTTGAAATATACTTCTGTTTTCAATAATAGCATTATAAAAAACACAATTCAATAAGCTGAAATGTAAAAGCCTGCACTTTTCACTGACCCACAGAAAAACTTTACTTGCCTGGTATAATAATCTTATTTGTTACCACAAATGCCAGTGGATTTAGCATTAAAGCTAAAAATACATCTCCAACTCATTCTCTTGTGTTTAGGTATTCAATGGATGAGTGTACCTAGGCAGAATGGGGTTAGTTAAGGACCTACTATGCAATTTGAATATGCCCACAGACACAGCATTATATGTCGCCAGGCCCATTTGTGGATAGTGCTATATTAATGACACAATATTTGCTTTAGTGGCCACTACATATCCCTGCCAGATTAAACATTTGTAATCTGGACCAGCCTTAATATATCCTTTCAAATGGGCAAGCCACAAAGAGCCATACAGCTACATCAACAGAACGTCTCTCGATCTGTTAGCCTGTCAGAATTGCAGTTACGTCAGAACCAGTAATAGCAAGCACCTCCATGAAGATATTAATTAAGCTGAAAAAAATTAAAGGATTCCTGACTCTGTACAAATCTTCATCTAATACTTTATAAAGTTTGAGGTTTTATTTTCTTGTGTATTTGCTTGATCAAAATTATTCATTTCAAAGCTGCCTGCAATGCAGGATCGGAAAATGAATCAGAGCACGTTTCTTCTCCAACAAAAACATTCACTAAAAGGTCTGTCCTTTGCCACATCTCTTCATACAGATGCAGGTAAATGAAATGCTTTCTGCTTAAAGAGATATTTCCACACCATAAAGTTATATCAAAGTGGTATCAGCGATGCAGCTCTGGGTCTTTCATCATATTTTGATAGTGTTTCTGTAGCTAACCTTGTTGCCTGCTGCTCCAGAGTCATTTTAATGAAGATAGCATATTTTGCACCTTTTTTGCTAGATCTGCAGAAAGAGCTGTTTGCTGTTGGGTGGTAGAATATTATAGCAAGCAGAAAGTCATCTCCTGCCCTCCTTCCCGCCATTCCCTCCCTCCCTAATTCCCTCCCCACTTCATTTTTATTTTATTTTTTTGCCAGAAAATAAAGGCAGGAACATAAGAAGGACAATGGTAGCAAGCCATTGACTCTGTCAGTGTTTGTTTCTAAAGCTGTCTGACTGGAAGGTGTTCTGATCATCTTATAAACAGGCTTATGTATTGCAACAATGGTAACAATGAGGATATTTCCATGGGGCACAAGACTGGCATGGAAGGTTGAAAGGGGCAGTGGAGTAAATCCAGTTTCTGTATGAAAGTGCCATGAGTATATCAAATAGGATTGACGACACATGGAAAAATTACTATTAAAAGACAACAATTTGTCTTTCTTACTTGCGTCCTGGTGATATACATAACTTTCCAACTTAGGCATTATAATAATATGTACTGTTTCGGATACAGTTATACAATGCTTATACTTACCAAGTTGTATTTCATAATTATGACGGGATTAATATTTCTGAGGTGTAAAACTCTAGATGATTTCCAGATGGCAGCAAAGACTATGCTCCCATCTTGTGGTGACCTGTATATTTGCAGCTAAAGTATGGGAATCTTGGATCGTGCAGAGTCCACAGTACTGAATCCCTGCTTATGAGATCCCAGTTGAGATGGGTGGGACAGAATGGATGACTGCGGTATGCCTAGCCAGCTGGTCTATAGTATACTGGAGTCTGGAAAGAGACCTCAAGGTCAACCACGAAGGACTACAAAGACGCTGTGAAAGAAACTTTACGCCACTGTGACATCAAGCCAAGGGAATGAGAAGCTGCAGCTGCTGACAGAACCCGCTGGCGAGTTCTGTGCTATGAAGCCTTCACTGGCTTTGAAGACAGGCGCTGTCAAAAATTGGTAGAAAACCATGAGTGGCGTCAGAGAATAGTAACACACAGTTACTACAACAATGGACTTCCAGTGCTCCCATTGTGCTAGACTTTGTGCTTCCAGACTGTATAACACTGTGTCTTCTTCGAACCCAAAGGACTACCATATCTATGGTAGCCAAAGTTTATAGGAATTAGATGCTATTTATTTAAATCACTGCAAACAAAAGTATGTTGATTTGGTTTGGCTTTAACCCTAAGTTCCTGTTCTCAAATTGGAAACACAGCTTCAGCGTTTCATAGTCTATCATGACTGGCATAATAATTAACCCCTCCTGTCATAAATTGATAATTATTAATAGAAAATACTTAATTAATAATAAAGCTGTGAAGTTCCCTGTGGTGGAAATAACTTCTTATATGTGGTCAAAGTTAATTACCCTTTCTTGGAGTAGAAAAATATTTCCCATATTGTATGTGTGCTGGCTTGTAACCAAATGTGTATGTGTGTAGACATCCAGCCGTCCAGTAGTGCTTTCCCATCTGTTTCTCTTCAGAGCAGTCTTCTGCATCTTCCAAGAAAGTTTCTCTAGAGGAATGGGAATCCTTGGAGAAAGTCTAGTACAATGTACTATCCTACAGTTGCTGTGATGGTAGGAAAGTTTAAGATCTTGGCTGTTTGAGAATTCAGATGCAAATTGATTTGATCAGAATGGATTCAAATCTATTGGATTTACTCTGAATCAATCCAGTTTCAGCTCAAACTGATATCATATGTTTGATGGTATATAATTTGAAATAAAACACATTCACAAATATTTTAGTTCTGATAGTAGAGTGTTCAGCGCAGTTCTCACCTCTGGTGTTAGAGTGTTCCACAGGGTTCGGTCACAGCAGAAAATACTTAACCTGCCATCTGGAATTCCATAGCATACAGGGTCCATAGCAGGCAGATCTCTTCCACTGGCACAAGTGGGGGCAGGTTAGTCCCATTTCAGTGAGACAGTTTCTCAGATACCTGGACACATTCCATATTGGGTTTAAAGGTAGTAACCAATACCTTGAACTGGACCGGGAAGCAAACTGGTAACCAATGCAGCTCATGGTCCAAAGCACCTGAGGGTAGAACAAGAAGCAATGGGTGGAAACTAATCAAGGAGAGAAGCAGCTTAGAACTAAGGAGAAATTTCCTGACAGGTAGAACAATTAATCAGTGGAACAGCTTGCCTCCAGAAGTTGTGAATGCTCCAACACTGGAAGTTTTTAAGAAGGTGTTGGATAACCATTTGTCTGAAGTGGTTTAGTGTTTCCTGCCTAAGCAAGGGGTTGGACTAGAAGACCTCCAAGGTCCCTTCCAACTCTGTTATTCTATTCTATTCTGTTCTATTCTATTCTATTCTATTCTATTCTATTCTATTCTATTCTATTCTATTCTATTCTATTCTATTCTATTCTATTCTATTCATGCAACAGTGGTGTTTTATGTACCACCCTAGGGGCCCCCAGAACTGTGTTTGCTGCTACATTCTGCACTAACTGTAGCTTCCAAATAATCTTCAAGAGTAGCCCCATGTAGAGTGTGTTGCAGTAATCCAGTCCTTCTCAAATAGTGGGGCGCGTCCCCCTGGGGGGGCTCAGAGTGATGCCGGGGGGCACGTGTGACCCCAGGGAACAGTTTTCAACTTTTTTTTCCACGAAACTATTATATAGTTGTTCTTTTTGGTGCTATCGTGAAATTTCTTTCCAAGTGTTGTTAATCTGATGTAAAGTTTTGGTTACTCCAGCATATGCACTATTTGATCCCTTTGATATTACCTAATAAATACAGTATATTGTAATGTAGATTCTAAACATGTTTAATGTTGTTTAAATTATGCTACCTATTTTTTTTTGGCATGCTTCCTTGGATGTTGCTTCAAGTGCTACAATTTAAGACTGTGTTAACTAAGATAGTACCTTTTGTTTGTATATAGTTAGATTTACAGTTTTTCTCAAAGTATCATCTGTCATGAACTTACTACACAGTAAACATTCGACTTAATTTTAGTTTGTTAATTCATATGAAGACCAGGGGTGGGTTCCTCCCGGTTTGGACCGGTTTGCCCGAACCGGTAGCAACCCACTGGTGACATCACGATGACATCACCGATCCGGTTCAGTCGGTGCCAGTCCGTGGGCGCAGCCATCTTTTTTTTGAATTTTTTTTCAATTTTTTTTCCTTCTGAGCATGTGCAGAAGCCGAGTTCCGGCACTGTGTATGTGGTCGCCATCTTGTTTTTGGCTTTTTTTTCAGATTTTTCGTTACTGCGCATGCGCGCGCGCACCCATGAGGCGCGCCCACGTGGCGTGGGAGGGAGCTAACCGGCAGCGAGGTAAGTTGCAACCCACCCCTGATGAAGACTATTCAAGCACATGGAGTCCTTTACTAATAGCAACTGTTTCCATTTAACTAATGCATAGAAGCAACCATTTATTGCTGAATGGTGAAATAGGACTGGTTTGTATAATCAGAAAACATTCTCCCTCCCCAGTTAGTTGTTCTTCGCAATGGGAGCATTATCATTAGTGATGAATATTTGATCATTACTGTTGGCTTCTTTCAAAATTATGTCATCTATATGAAAACAAGTAATATACTAGAGTTGTTCAGTATGATTATATGCAATCAGGAAAATGCATATAATCCAATTCTAAAACAAGCAGATTTTTTTTTTCAAACTAGATTTATTACTTTGGGGGGAAAGGTCAAATTCCCAGCAAGTCAGTGTTCTGCTGGCTTTCATCAATGGGTCCTAATGCACAAGTAGTGTTTTTGGCTGAGAAGTATCAAGGAAAAAGTGACAAAAGCAATGAGGATTATTCAGTTTCTTGTTAGCATTAATATTGCTAGAACTTGCCAGAACTTGTTATTTACGAAGCAAAGTATTACTCTATATATTTATTTCTAGGATCAGGTTTTTCTCTTACCAAATACTTATAAGGTGTCATATAATAATGGTACTAAGAAAATCAATAAAAATCAAATAGCAAGCAAAATAGTCAATTAAAATAATTTAAAATAGCATTGAAATAATACCAAAAACACAGACTTAAAGAGAAAATCTAAAAATGTCACATTCATAAAGTTACTTTGAATAACAACATAGGAACCATAATGATCAAAGGAGTAAGAAAAATAAAAAATCTTTGCCAGGCTCCAAAAAGGTACTGAAAGCGATATCAGATGGTTCTTTCTTGGGAATGTGTAATGGGAAATGCTGCTACTTTTTTTTTTAAAGAACTCAGGAAAATGCACACATACTAATTTCTGTATTTAGAATTATATAATATTGGCCCACTGGGAATCAATTCCAAGTTTTGATAAAAAGAGAGGAAAAAAAGAATGCTTACTTTGGTGTTTTTTTTTTTAATTTAAACGTATATTCTCACACAAAATTATGTTTGTGTTACCACAGGAATAGTGTAATACTTATCACAATCTGTAATACAGCTATAATGATATGAAAACATAAATTTACCTGGTATGACACCTATGTCAGACAACGAACTATAATTTCAGGCAAACAAACCACAAAAATAAGCCAAATATAGAAGAAAAAATGGTTGTTTTATTTTATAAATACATTAATTGCTGATTCCAAATAATAACAATATCATGTTACAAGTTGGAAAGCTGATCTCATAGTCTTTTAGATATTAGTTATTTTCAGATATAACACTAAACTATGATTTAACAATGGGCAAATGAGTCTTGTGCATTCTTCAAATTATCTATCTCATTGTTGTGCGTAAGATGACTTTTCATTCCTCTCTCATAAATGGACAATAATAAGAGGCATAGACTCATTAACTCCATTTTAATTAAACATAATGCATAAATATTAGTTTAACTATGATTTGTGAAAGAAAGGCAATTTCAGGTTGTTCAGATAAATCAGACTAATTTTAGTTTTCAGTTCAAAGTGATAAACTGTATCCAGCTGAAAATGGAAGAGAATGCATCTTCTCTCCTCCTTGTAGCTATTCTAGATCTGGGTAGTACAGGGAGAAGCAAGACCAGGCATGGAATTAAAAAGGATAATTTACAGTTACTTTTCTAATAATATAAAGAGTGGTGTATAATATATCACTAGTAAATTTCCACTAGCTTAACAGGATTTTATTTACTCTCTTTTCTTTCCTGCACTACCTGGCCTGCTCTCTAAATCTTCTTCAATAGGATAGAAGAACACAGAGGGAAAGTTTAGACAACCTTGGCAACTTTAAAATATCTGAATTTCAATTTCCAGAATTCCCTAGCCAACCATACTGGTTGGGGAATTCTGAAAGTTGAAATCCAGAGACCTTAAACCTGCAAGATTGAGAAACACTGGTTTAGAGGAAGGATTAGCCCACCTCTTCTTCAACTGAATACTCATCCCATTAAGGGAAGTATAGCACTATGTTCCAACCAGAAAGGAAAAAAAGTGACACTAATCTTTTTGCAACAGCAACAATTACCTAATGCAGGGGTCCCCAAACTTGGCAACTTTAAGACTTGTGGACTTCAACTCCCAGAATTCTCCAGCCAGCTATGCTGGCTGGAGAATTCTGGGAGTTGAAGTCCACAAGTCTTAAAGTTGTTAAGTTTGAAGACCTCTGACCTAATGTGTTATCACTTAAGTTGCATTAGTGTGCTAATCAAGCTTGCTTTTAACGCAGCAAACTATTGTTTTTCCACAGTGGGCATATATGCAAGCAAAGTCATTCAGAGCTTTCTGATGGCTGGATTTCTGTGATATACATATTTACAAATGTGTATCTATTAGATCCACAAGTTACTTTTAAAACTTAAATTTCATACATTTTGATATATTACTTCATGAGTTCAGACTTCATGAGTGAAATATCTTAGATTGCCGCATACCAAGAAATATATTGAAAAGCTATTTGCATAGGTTCCTTGGTGCAGTATTGGTGCGGCATTTTCTATCTGTGGTGAGATATATGGAGGTTTGATTTCTTGGCACCTTGTTTAATGAAGTTTTGTTTGTATTTTTGACTTTTGGTTATGCTTTTAATTCAGTGCACATCCATTCTTTTTAAATTATTATGCTAAATTCTCACTGTACATGTGTATTTAAGCTCATTGCAACCAAGAGTCTTACAGTTTTGTATAAACATGCTGAAATGACACTCTGTAATGTACACTATCTTTAAACAATTGATTTATAACCATATCAATTAGTGTTTTGGTCAAAAGATTAATGTCATAATCTTAGATCACTGTTGTAGGTCAGCTCTGCTGTTGTTGTTAAACCACTTAAATTTCATTAAAGCCAGCTTGCCTTGTTTTTGAGTAACTGAAATGTACAAGATAATTGATAAAGTAATGTAGCACCTTAGTTATATAATATAGCACCAGCTTCAGAGTTAAATTGGTATGACAATATACCAACACATTTTGGTCTAGTGGTTAAGGCACCAAGCTATAAAGTAGGAGACTGTGAGTTCTGCCTTAGGTATAAAATCCAACTGGCTGACTTTGGCCCATCACCCTGTCTCAGCCTGGCACATCAGGCTCAGGTGCAAGCCATTCTGTCAATTCCTGTCACAACCAGTGGATCAATATTTGGTTGATCTGAAAAAACTAGACCCTGCACTTGCAGGAAAATTCTAGGAAGAAAAAAAAAATACTGATGGACTAGCAGTTCTGTTGGAATCAGAAAATGGGCCAAATGTCTTGTCTTTTTTGAGAGAATTTTAATTTTCCTTTAAAAATGTCTGCACATATTGGCTAAATTTACACTTTCCGAATTGGAACTCTGTATATTTGCTGAAAAAAAATAGTGACTGGGTGATTGGTGCTTCAGATATCTGCTATAGGATTATCCAAGGCCACAGTAATTTAATTAATTAATTAATTAAAGTTAGCACAGATACATACTGTAGCTTCAGGATGAGCTACTTGATCAAGCACCTATTGATATTACTGGCTATGTAAGAAAATGAGCATTTTCCAGCCTTCCTTTTATGTAAACTGGCAGTTTTCAAACTTTGTAAACTCAAAGAACATTTTCCACATCAATTTGTTTACCAAGGAACCCAGATGTGTCTGCGAGGCAACATATACATCTGCCAAAAGGTGATAAGTATGGCTCATCATCCAGACATGCTAGGCTTTGCCACTCCTACAAACTAGATCTGTGTACCTTAGAATATAACCAAGATATATTTTACAACTCAGAAGACGACCAGTAATAGTTGACAGTAATCAAATTCCTTCCTGAAATGCTTCTCTGTCATTACTAATTTTTTTCACTGAGAAATCCTAAACTTCTAGGAAATACGGTTTAACCGTTTTTGGCAGAAACCAACATAGCTGATAAATATTATGTGATTTTGGGTTAACCGTACAGATAATTTAATAACATCATTATATAATTAAGATAGAAAAGTCAGTTCCTCAACCAATGCACTGAGAAAGTCCTTTAGGTCTATGAAGAAAGTTCCTGCTGCCTGTTTTAAGAAGCTGCTCGTATGAAATAGCTTATGTTGTATTTGTTTCAATTAACAGTGTGTTTATAATGGATAGGTAGATGAACCATAGTTTCTCTGAAAACAATGAACAAAATGGGCATTGTTTTCAACAGAGCCAGGATTTTGCCCTAGATTAGCACCATTTTGCATATTATAAAAAGTCATATGCACCATTTTGGTAGTAAAGTTTTGTGGTCTGAGTTATTAAAAGATAATATTCCATAGAATCAGGTTATTTATATCAATGTAGAAGAATAATTATCACTAAAATATAAATGCATGTATATTCTTTGTAATAGTTTCAGCTGCAGTACAGAATCAGGTATGTACAATTGCTGTTCAGAAAGCATACTATACTACTTCTGAAAGTGATTACACTTTAAATGTCACTCCTTTTTTTAAAAAAATTAAATATATAGCAATTTTTTTTGCTCACCACTCCTTCTAGTACCTAGAAAGGGTTATAACCTATTCCACAAACTAAAATCATACTGGACTCAAGAGTTTTTTTTCCCTATGGCAGGACGAGTCCCTCACTACATTGATGGTGATGAGAGGTCAACAGGTTATAAGGTTTACTTGTAATGTTACAAAACTATTTCTTGACTATCTTTTTGCCAATGAGTTATGGAATATAGTTAGTGGAACAGCATGTACCCCACAGAAGCTCAGTTCTACAGTATAATTGCTATCCAGTCACTATTTTAGTGCTAGGGAAGTTTTTGGTTACTATAAAGCAAACTAATATTCTTTCTCCATTAAGAAGCAAGATCTTTGACTCTAAATTAATGTTAGCTTATATATGGATAGAAGAGTGCATTATTATTACAGTCCGGCCTGTGTTGAACATTCAGGTAATAATAAACCTGATGCTGTTTAAAATATATCTAACTTTATCAAAACTAAACAATTCACTATCTGATACTATTGCACATCCTCTAATGAACCTGGGATCCACATTAGCATGGCAGCACCCATCTGCTCCACTCTACCTACAAAGAATATGATTGATAAGAGTCAAGTAGTTCACAATGCAAAACCCAGAAACAACAGTGGCCTCAAGTATCACAAACAGGAAGAAGGGTGTTTGTGACCCTCAGATGATAGCCACTTTGCTTTGACTTAGGACTTTGTTCAACTATAGCAACATAATTAAGTATATTTGTAAGCACAAAACTATAGTCCACAGAATTTTGCCACAATTGCACATATATTTTTAAGTAAAGGAAAAGGTTTGGACTTTTTTTGCTCACTAGATACGAGAATAAAGCTGTACAAATATACACCATTATAATTTCAATTTTTTTTTTCTTCTGTTAAATTTTCTGGAGAACTTCGTGTTCTTTTATAAAATTACAGTTGGTTGGGCATATTTTTCAAAAATATCATAACTTTGCTCATTCTAAATAGTGATATCCCATATTGATATTATTCTACCAATTTGAGTTATTTAAAGTTTTCAGTTTGTAGCCAGGATATCTTTTGTTTCCCGAGTAAAACTCAAAGGATTAGATATAATAATCTAGAGTTCATCTTGTTCCCAGGCCTATAAATATAAAATATTTGAAGATACATTCCTTTAAGGCCTTTAAGGGTCTAAACATAATCATTTTAATTCCTATTCCAATTTTCCTTGTCTTTGTTGTTTAAGGCACATTATTAATCTGTAGCTATCAGTGGTCCAAAAGAGTAACTTTGTCACTTAAAGGAAAATATTTAAATATACATTATATCCTTAAAAACTAATCTTCATATTATTACATAAAGTCCATTATAATATTAATGAATCAATACATTATATATACAATATATGCAAACTTAAATATACAAGATTTTGTTACACATGCATTTCATTAGAAAAATTGTATCATTTATTTAAACCAATATAAGTAGTTTGATGTCACTCCGGGAAAGCAAAGATTGTTAGTGCATGATCCTCCATAACTGGGCGGGCAAGCAGAACATGGAACCCCAACTTTATACGGTGCTTCTCCTATCCAATTTCCCCTAAGGAGGAAAAAAACAATAATGTACTTAGTAGGCTGACTATTTCATAACACTCTTTATTGAATAACATAAAATACACTTTTTTCATATGTTATCTGCACAGCAGAGACTGATACAATACAAATGCTCTTAGATGCAGAATCTACCTTTATCCATGATGTTGAATTCACTTACGTTTTTAGCCTCAATTCTGATGGACATAGGACTAGATATTTATGGGTGGAACCAGAAAAATTTCATGAGAAGATAAGTTACAATATAAATAGACTGAGATAGATCCCTCCTATGTTTAGCTGATTTAAGAAATAAAATTCAGGGGTTGTAGATTGTTTATAACCAAATCACATGTTCTTAAAATTCAATGCTTTTTGCTACCAGTTTTCAAAAAATGTTAAGTATTTGCTGCTGACAATTCTTTGCCCCTTTTGCTACTGTCATTTAAAAACATGATATGAGGTTTAACAACAGGGAATTCTTATATTTCTTTGATAGATTGAATTATAACTGCCCTGATTTACTTTTATAGAATACCAACATACTGTATCCAATGTTACATGTACAACCTATGCATAACCTATAACTTTATAGAAGATAACCTGAATGAATTAGAAAATGAGAATGATGGCTTGTGTGCTGAGACAATATGCAACAATAGATTAAATGAAAACAGACAAACTTACTTTGGGGCATAGTTGCATACCAAATAAATAGCTCGGCTCCAAACTGCTCCCCAGACATTCATATTATGGCACGTGTGGATTGCACAGCCTATTCTGTTGGAAGTGGCCCAAACCATCTAAAGAAATAGTAAGATTTGTTTGTTAAAAGTCCAGCCTGAAAAGCAACATACTTATCACACAGACATAAGTTTTGAACTGATACAGCAAAACTGAACCGATATCACCTGAGTATAATGTGTGCACATGGGCCCGTAGCATCTCATTGGACACCTTGGATTGCAGTCCTGAGGATATGGAAAGGCATAATCTTTCACTTCATCATACCAGGGCTGCACCAGATGGAGAATGGATCGATATCTGAGCAAAATTAAAATAAGACAAATTGGTATTTTTGAATGTTCAGCATTACTAATGTGCCTAAGTCATATATTATATGTAGACATATATATTATTATTATTATTATTTTGTAAATTACTTCATTCTCATACACTTGCAGGATAAAAGATGCTTGAAAATTAGTGGCCTGAAACAAATATATATGAAATTTAATTACCTTCCAGTCCGTACAGACAAATTTTGTCCCAGAAATCTCAACAAGTAAGAAGGCCCATGGTCCCAAATGCAGGTAGCTGCCCAAGCTTCTGCAGATTTAGCTAGATTATCATCCCACACCTGGCAAAATATAATATTTTTTATTTATCCTAAATACTGAAAAGGAGTTCAGAAATATGAATAATATAATGATCAAATTATGCTATTGAAGACTTGGTGGCAGACCACCCCAAAACCTAATTAGTCAGTTCTTCCATGTTTCTTTGTCCAGTGTGATGAACTGATCCAACATTATGAAGATGAATTGCCTGAGCCTGAATCCTAGGCAATTTATTAGTAAGTTACACTTTTGAAGACTGTTTATTCAATTTTATTCCATCCATCTTTCAAACTACACACAAGCTGCATACTCCTCTGTATGAAGGCAACTGACTAGTCCAATTCATACCAGAAACATGGATATTGAGTGTTTTGTGCCTCTTCCAGTTTCTCCACATCAGCAACATTAACTTCAAATAAACTTAAATGAAGAACTCTTTACATTGAGCACAAACTCACAACTTCTGTCTAGTTAACAAGTAGTCTTTCTTCCAAGCATTAGCATAGTATCCTAACAATCCTTGACTGACTTAAGAAATTTCTAATCAAACATGGATTTTGAAGATTCTGTATTTCTATCCAGCTTGTAGTAATGGTGAGAAAGAACTGGATACTTGAAGCATAAAAAACTTGGAGAAAGACCTATGATATTATGGAAGTATTAAACAGGACAGCAATGTACAGTATCTTCCCTTACTGTTCACCCTGAAGAATCCTCATAGGAAGCATTAAGACGTCTGGTGTAGTTCTTGAAATGAACACTGTTACTCTTTATGCTTCACTGTAAAAATTCCCATTAGGTATCAGCGGTCAGCTGCTCCAGAAAATGGGTCACTGGGCCAGGATCATTTTTTTCTATATGAACCATCATTCTTCCTGATTCACAGTTCCACTTATGGCAAACATGTTATAAAAAAGAATTTGTATGGAGACTATTTGGGCTTAAGTTAGTTTGGAAATACTACCCCTTCTAGTACCAAACTTTCATATTCAAAAAGTTTGCAATAATTACCCTTGATTCTTTTACTATTTACTATCCTTTTATACATAGAGAAAACCAAAATTCAGAAATAGATGTTCACAGCCACCCAATGAGTGTTTCTCATGATGCTAATATAATTGGATCTCCATCTCCTTTGTTTTATATGCCAATTTTTAATGGGTCTTGTCTGTTCTACTCAGTTTATTGTTTTCTTCATATAATTGCATTTAATGAACTAAACCCAGCAAAATATAAATTATTTCCCCAATATTATTTTTATAAAGTAAAGTTTAATTTGATCTTTGAGGAAAAAGCCATTTTTGGAAATGATTACTTAAAAAAACCCCTTCAGACAAAGCAACACTTTAAATAAAATTTAATCTAGGAGCAATAGTTTGAACTTAAATTACACTAAAATCTATTAATTTTATGTTTAAATGCATTTAAACTTAATTTAAATGCGGTCAAAATGTTTCCTAAATGAATCAATAATAAATAATTATAAAGAAACAAAGTTTGCCAACTGATTATTTATGTATCACATCCCTGGGCTTTATTAGTTGAAATTTCACATTAATCAAATTAAGAAATGCAGAGATTATCATCCAAATGATAATCCAAACTCAAGTCATAGAGTTCAATACTTGCCCAGAACAAAATTCCTAGTTAAATCATCGCAGAGAGCCAGTTAGAGTCTGCTTCAACCCATCCAGGGAAGGGGACCAATCTCTTCTCTGGATAATTGTTTCTATTGTCAATATTTTTTTTCTAATTTGTAAACAGAATGTACCTTTGTGCAATATGAATTCGTGTGTCTGTTAATCACTGTTAAAAAGACAGAACTAGTTGTTCTGTGTGATATCCCTTTAAGTATTTGAAACATGCTGTCATATCCTCCTTTCCTTTATTATTTGTTTATTTATTTTGTGTCTTTATTATTTTTATAAATAACTCAAGGAAGCGAACATATCCCACAAACCTTCCTCCTCCTATTTTCCTTACAACAACAACCCCATGGGATGAGTTGGGCTGAGAGAGAAATGACTGGCCCAAAATCACCCATATGGCTTTCATGCCTAAGGCAGGACTAGAAATCATCACTCCCTGGTTTTTAGCCTTTTGCCTTAACGATTAGATCAATCGTTAATCTCTGTCACAGTGAAACCCCTTTGATCTACCCCTTTGATCTCCCTTAATAGAAACTGAGTTGCTAATTCTCTGATCCGTATTTTCCAACACTCAATCTATTCTAATTTCTCAGAATCCTTAAATTGTGATACCTACAAATCAGCATAGTACTTAATACAGATTTTCACCAATGCATAATAAAAAGGAAACATTATTTCTTGTGATAGAAGCACTATTTGCTCATCTAACCCTCATATTACATGTTGATTTCTGCATGACTATAAAAAACATAGGCACAAATGAAGTGAACATCTAATTCACCAACATTGGCACTCTTTCTCCTGCTGTACCTGAGGGTCTTCGGCAGGGGTGGGTTCCTACTTACCTCGCTGCCGTTTCGCTCCCTCCCGCGCCTCGTGTGCATGCCTCGTGGGTGCATGCGTGCCTTGTGCGCGCGTGCATGCGCAGTAGGAAAAAATCCCAAAAAAATCCCCCCCCAAAAAAAAAGCCGAAAAAAAGATGGCGACTGCATGCACAGTCGGGGGGGGGGGAATTTAAAAAAATTCGGGAAAAAAATCTAATTTTTTTTAAAAAAAAGATGGTGGCCCCCACGGACCATTGCCGACCAATCTGGTTTGGTGACATCATCGTGATGTCACCAGCGGGCTGCTACCGGTTCAGGAGAACTGGTCCGAACCGGGAGGAACCCACCCCTGGTCTTCGGGATTAAATCTAATTTTCACAGTTAGTTAGTTTCCCTAGTCTTTATTGCTGAAGAGGTATCTACCGTATTTTTCAGAGTATAAGACACACCGGAGTATAAGACGCACCTTAGTTTTTGGGGAGGAAAATAAGAAAAAAGCTGATTGGCGGGTGGATCGTGCTCCCGGAATACCCCCAATCAGCTGTTCTCAGAGGTGAATTTTAGCAACAGGTTCGTTGGTTGTGAGCTCTGCGCCTTGCTTTTTTTCCTGCCTCTGAAACCTCCATTTCAGAGGCTTTTTTTTTCTGAAGTTCCATTTGAGAGGCTTTTTTTCTGAAGCTCCATTTCAGAGGCTTTTTTCAGCCTCTGAAACCTCCATTTGAGAGGCTGGAAGGGGCTACATTAGGAGTATAAGACGCACCCAGATTTTCACCCTCTTTTTGGGGGGGGAAGATGCATCTTATACTCCGAAAAATACGGTACCCCATGAACCATTTTTTTGCACTTAGTCTTGTCAATATATATACTGTGGTTGTAGAAAAAATAAAATAGATTCCACAGACCTGGAGTCTATTGTTATGATAAAGACTTTCTAGATAGTATTTTTCGGAGTATAAGACGCACCTTTTTACTCCCAAAAAGAGGGTGAAAACTTGGATGCGTCTTATACATCGAATGTAGCCCCACCCAGCCACCCCCACCTTTTGGCCTCTGCCTCCCAGCAATTTACCTCCTTGCAGCAAACAGCACAGAGCCTGATTAGCAGAAGCAACTGATTATGGCCTCCCGACTATCAGCTGAGAGGCTGCAGGCAGGCCCAGGTGCTAAAATGAAAGTGAAACTAAAACTGCAAGGAGGCAAATTGCTGGGAGGGAGAGGCAGAATTTTATTTTCTTGTGCAAATCAGACTGCTGAAACTGGATGCAAGGAGGTGAGTCAATAACAATAAATGTCTATAGAATGTTCAAATTATTAGACTTATTTTTTAAAGACTGCTTTCTTATTGAATAACTATAAATGCCTATAGAATGTTCAAATTATTAGACTTATTTTTTAAAGACTGCTTTATTATTGTTCTAGACAACTTAACAAAATGAAGAAGCTTTTTAAAATAAATGCTTGATCTGAAGAGGCCCAGTGCTATTGTATCTTCTTTTAAATAGCAGAGAATAATGTATACTTCAAGAATGCCACATGAATTTTAACAGCATCTGTACAAGTAATAATCTGAAATATAACAGTGTCCTGTTTTAGTATTAAAATAAGGCAGCTGAGTTAAACTTTGACTTAGTCATATTTGGAGTAGATCTATTTAAATAATTGGGAGGAGTTAGTGTGACTACATTTAAGAAAACTTTCTGGCATTAATATACTGCCATAATGTACATTTCTCCAATTCTTTGCTATTTCTATGCGTCAGGCACACATGCACATAAATACACAGCAAACAGTGTATATCATCTGTACTGTTTGCTGTTTGCTGGGAGGCAAATTCCTGGGAGGCCGAGGCAGATTTTTTTCCCCTTGTTTTCCTCCCCCAAAACTAAGGTGCATCTTATCCTCCGGTGCGTCTTATACTCCGAAAAATACAGTAATTCAGAATAAAGACAAAAAAAAGTTGAGGGCATTTTTTCTGAGTAAACTGAAAACATATTTTTTAGAAATTCAAAAGTTGTTGACATGTATCAACAACTAAATCTTCAGTCTATCAGAATTTCTTCAGACTATATTGTTTAGATAAAATTTTATCCTACAAAATCAGTACATGTCAGTCAATAAGTCAGCCTAAAACACCATATTCTTTTGTATCAAATGTGCAGGTGAATTAAGGGTATCAATAGAAGACATTAAATACAACTCAAAGTTGAACTGTGGATTCCTTGGTGCTCTCTGAGTTTGGTTTCATTGCCTGACTAAATAACATCATCAGTGCTAGGGAGTGTAGGGAGTGTGGGGTTTGCATTCTGTTTACATATTGCAGACTGCCCTGCCAGTGTTGGTGTGGGTTTGGCTTTCTCCTTGGTAGATCCTTGTTTTCTGCTTGATTGTTTGTCTTCTTAATTGTTCCTCTCCTTGATAGTTCCTTGATTACAGTATTATTTGTCTCCTTCATTGTTTGTCTAGTGTTAATTCCTACTTATCTGGGTGTTGGCTACTAGAGAGGAGGTGTTCTGGTCTTTTCGTTTCCTTCTCAGTTTTTATATTGTCTCTTTTGCATGGTATGTAAATGTAGTTTATCTCTACATCTCTATTGATGGTTGAGAGTCAGGCTTCCAGGAATTCCTTGGTGTTTTAGATTTAGTTTAGTCTAGGATACTCACAGTCTCCCAGTTGAAACTATGGTTGAGTCTGTCCATGTGTTGTGAAATTAAGGTGTTTTCATGGTGTCTTCTAATTGGTAGTAGGTGTTCATGGAAGCACTCTGCTAGTCTTCTGTATGGCCTACATTGTGGCTGTTGCAGTTCTTGTACTGAATATTGTATATTCTTCTTGGGTTACTGGGTTTTTTGAATTACGTAAGATATTTTGTAGGGCTTTAATTAGCTGGCATGCTAAGGTGAAGCCATCTGGTCTTAAAAGTCTGTTGGATGTTTCTAAGATATTTATGATGTATGGTGGAGTTATCCCTTGCATGGTTTGTGTTGGTTGTTCTATAGTTGGTTGAGTGGGTTGAGTTGAGTGGTCAGGCACTTTTTGATAAAATTGTATTTTGTTGGAAGATATTGTATAAGTGGTCAGTTTTCTTTTTCTGATTTTTCAGGGTTGCTGCACTGTGTTTGTGCTCATCTGAATAATGGTCCCACAACTCCTCTTGTGGGGTGTTAGTTATTAATTTAGTAGTGAAGCACTTTGATAGTGTGGATGTGTGTGTTTTTTATAGATTTCTAAAATGCCACCATTTCCTTTGCTGATGAGGATATCTAGGATGGATAGAGTGTAGGATATCCCAGAAGGGTAGTAAATTAGCAGAAATACTGATTATTTTTACACACTTTTATATAAAGTTTGAATTCCTTACTTTAATAAACATATCTCATAAAGTGGAGATTTTCTCCATTTAATACTGGAAAACTTTAATACAGTGGAAAACTGACTGTATTAAAGTAATAACATGTGCCTAATTCTGATGCTTGTATTTCACAAGAGACCTTGCAGAATTTATTTTGGGATTACCATTTTTTAAAAACAATTTCCACTAACAAATGTGCATGTGGTATATATTCAACAAATCAAACCATTTTTAGAAGAATTGGGGTGGGGGAAGCAATGACTACAAGGCCATTCAAAAATAGGCCATTTCTTCTTTTTAAAATTGTACTGGAAGCGCTTTGTACTAAAAAGATCATTTCCAGTGCCTATTTCTCAAACTGGTCTGTGATCTTTCATTATTAACACATTTCTTGGCTTGAGTGACTTTAATATTTTCAATAAAATTTTAGCTCTGCCTTGGATCTGTTCTTGCACAGAAAGTCATTATGTGGATTATATCATTTGGTTTATGTATGTCAAGGGAGTGGGTGAAGAAATTTTTTTTAAAAAAATGGAATTGTCTACACATATACAGATGTTGATAAATTATTAAAACTTCACAGGGACAAGTCTGATTTTTAGAAATATAAACATTTACATAGATTCTACTCCTGCATATTGAAGAAGCTACTAGTTCTTGATCAGGGGTGGGTTCTAACTTACCTCGCTGCCAGTTCGCTTCCTCCTGCGCCACGTGGCTGCGCGCACATTGCACGCTGCGTGGCCGCGCACGCATTGCATGCTGCGTGGCCGCGCCGTGCGGGTGCACGCATGCGCAGTGGCAAAAGTTCACAAAAAATTCCCAAAAAAAGAAGCCAAAAACAAGATGGCGGCGCATGCGCAGTGCCGGGGACTCGGCTACTGCGCATGCACAGAAGAAAAAAAATAGTTAAAAATTCCAAAAAAAAAGATGGCAGCGTCCACAGACTGACACCGACAGAACAGGATCCGTGACGTCACCAGTGGTTTGCTACCGGTTCTATAGAACCGGTGCGAACCAGAAGGAACCCACCTCTGTTCTTGATGCACATGTATACTGTACATGCCTGTGCTTACTTTGGAAACTGTTTTTCTAAAGATCTGACTCAAAATAAAGACAGAATAAATATAAGATTCTCACCGTGATCTTCTTTTGTTTCTTGGCTGTGATTGTTAATTGAGGTCTATTCTGAGATCCTATTTTCTTTAAGAAAAGACCAGCTTGAGCAAATCAAAGTCTATGTAATCTAGCATTTGCTTCCCTTTTTTTTCTCCACTGTGCAGAATTTATGTGCTTTTATCATTGTGTTTTATTTTCTCCTGGAATTTTTTGTTTTAATAGTAGTAAGTTTATGTATCATTTACCTGTTACCAAGTGGGATATGAGAAATATAAGAACTCCAAATAGAGTGGGTGAAACATGCCTGGGAAATCAGTGTGAGGCTTTCCAAGCTCAATTCCTTTTTTAAAAAAAATACTTGAAAACAAGTACGTTGACCAAATTTTATTTGTAAGAAATAATGGCGCCTTTTTCTGAATGCAGTGAAGCTGATTGTTAGAGGTTTGGCTAAAGAATAAGCAATTAACTTACTAGTCTGTTCCATTTACTCTTATTGAATATGGTGCTATAAAAATGATGGATGAAGTACTCAATGTTTTGAATTACACTAGGACTCAGAGAATGGAGCAGGCTAGATGTGTGAATAAATCATATTCATCAACAACAGCTGCAGGAAACATTTAGCACTATGGGGACCAAATGGTAAAACTAAGGATCTTTTCACCCGCATCATCTATCTACTGTCCAAAATGGTGTAATTGGACTGATCAGCAGTGGCCTAATTTGATATGAAGGCAGGGACTTTAGGTCATTGAATGCAAGGCTTCTTCTTGTCTCAATTCCCTTCCCCATTATTCAGTTATATATAAAAGAAAGACTTGTGTAAAAAAAAACCAGCTTTTGTCTTTTTGGAGCCTTGATATTAATTTTGTACCATTCAAAGCTAATTTAGGCTGAAAATTAGAACCTAAAGTAGCTCTGTTCCTTCTCCAGCAAATGAAAACAAATTAATCTCTTCTGGTTTAACTTGTAGTAGATATCTAAAATACAGAGCCATCATAAATAAAAGCTCTAACAGCTTTATACACCATTATTTTGAAACAGACTGAAGCTGGTAACCAACCTTATCTAAATTAATAATTTAAATATGCACTGAAGGGCTTCCCTTTATCTACTTTCAGCTTTCAAATATGTGCACTAGTATTCATATACCGTGTTTCTCCAAAAAGACGACCCACCTTGAAAAGAAGCCCTGTCACGTTTTTGAGCGCATGCGATCAAATTAAGCCCCATCCACAAAATTAGCCCTAATTAAGACCCCGCCCACCCTGGGTGCAGGGGGTGGGGTGATGTGAGGCACACAGGTAAAAAATAAGCTAGGGTGGGGATGGGGGGTGGTGGAGCTGCCCTACTTACCAGGCCTCGCACACCCCGATACCTGCCTCACCTTCTTCTGCGGCCGTTTGCCCCCACTCGCACGCATCGCCCTGGATCGATCCGGAGCTCTATTATCGGCTGCAGAGGGCTTTCCAGCAGGCATCTAAAGGCAAAACAGAGGCTGGGGCGATGCGTGCGAGTGGCAGCAAGCGGCCGCAGAAGAAGTGGGCCAGCAGCAGGCTCCTGCTGGGTGGGGCTGTTGGTGCCACCGCTGCGAGGTGAGTCAATAATTAGAACCCTCCAAAAGGAAGGCCTAGCCATTTTTTCAGGGATCAAAAGAAAATAAGACCCGGCCTTCTTTTTGGAGAAACACAGTATTATGCTTGCCTTTTTGAAAACTAAAAATATATATGGTGGGGTTTTAATGAGAACTGCCCAACAGGAATATCCTAGAGGAGGTAACAAAAAGTCAAGATGGGGACCATGACTGCATAATTAAAGCACATTTAAAAGGAGAAGGGCTTATATTGTGCAGCCACAGTTGCCATCTCAAGTTTTTCAGAGGATGCCCATGCTATCCACGTAAAAATTATATCTGATTATCCCGCAGATGAATTGTTACAATGTGCTCTATATGTGGCTGAAAACCATTGGGAAGCTATGTCAAGATTAGAGCAGTACAAGCAGTGATGGGAAGTCACACAATTCTCATGGAACACCCATGCTTGAAGTGCTACACTGATTACCAACTGGCTTCCAGGTGCAGTTCAAGGTACTGGTTGTCCCCTTTAAAAGCCCTCATGAGATGAGGCCTAGTTATCTGAGGGACTGTCTCAGGGGTGGGTTCCTCCCGGTTCGGACTGGATCACTCGAACCGTTAGCGACCCGCTGGTGATGTCATGGATCCGGTTCAGTCAGTGCCGGTCCGTGGGCACCGCCATCTTTTTTGGGGAATTTTTAGTGAATTTTTTTTACTGTTTGGAAAGTTTTTCCTGTTCTGCCGCTTGAAAAGGGGCCCTCCCGCCCGCCCGTGTTTAAACTGACCTTTATTCCTTCGACCGAAGCACAGCTGATCAGCTCCTCAGCTGTGTTTCGGGCTGATTGAAGCTACTGAGCATGTGCGGAAGCCAAATTGCCCGAGGGAACATGCACACGCGTGAGCGGAGGGAGCACGTGTGCGCAAAACATCGCAATGCGAACCGGTGGGGAAGGTAAGTGGAACCCACCCCTGGACTGTCTGTCTGCTCCTATGGTTTCTGTTCATCCTGTAAGATTTGACAGAATTGGCATCTAGTAGGATCCAGGAAGTGGACCTGACCTCTAGAATACATTCCTCCAGGGATTTCTCTGACTACTCCCACCTTACCAGCCTTTAAAAGAGTAGTAAAAACATGGTTCTTCCCCGGTCCTTGGTTTAGAGAGGTTAGATTGGCCTTTATGGCCTCTCCTCATGGGGGAGAGAGTTTGGTTACTGTACCCTCCCGATGACATTCCACATCGAATTTTGTTGATTTTATTGTTTTTTATATGTCAAGACATTTAGAATCAGGCAGCTTAGAAATATGAGAAATAAATAAATACATTTATTTATTTATTTTGGAAGGCTCATTCTGGTTTTGACTTTTTTCTTGCATGTATTTTCAAAACAGAGGTAGATGTTGAACTAACGAACTGCCTTGATTTCATTTCCTACATTGAGATACAAAAATAGAAATAGAAAGTAATTATAGTAAAAATTATGTGTCTGCCACTGTGTCCTCTGCTGAGGAGTAAACTAAAGGTACATGGTGTTTGTAAGGCTAATCTCTAATGAGATATATCATGACTCTACTAATGCACAGCTACACAACAACTCCTTTGAGTCAAATTTACTGGACGGCTATATTTTTTCTTTGCAAAAAGATGCAGATACCATTTACCACTGATACCTACTGGGGTCTTTTATCACCTTCCTAACCTAGTCCATAATTGTTTCCTGGGTGATCTCTCATCCAAGTACTAATAAGATTTATCTTCAAAGCTTGAAGGTTCATCAGGTGTGCCATCTACTGAGACAATGTATGTTCTTAATTAACAGGATCAAGAAGGCATAATCCAAACAAATTGTACAGACTCCAACCAGGATATTATTATCCCTACAAATGCTGTTATTGAGGGATAGCATTCTGATAGTTCTTAGGCTTAGTTGGAAATAGTTTTGGATTGCAAGTAGATGCCTTCAAAGAACATCCACCAGATTTTTCCCAACTCCTGCAAAGCATAAGAGTATTGAAGTTCATTGTAGTTAGATGTGCACTGATATTTCTTTAGGTCCCTGCTGCATAGATATGATATTTCTGTGCAATTATCAAATATGCAGTCATCTCTTTAGTTTCAAAGAGAAACCTGCACAAGGAAGCTGAATGTGCTTGAACGTTTGAAAATCTTGAATAAGAAAATAGGGGCATGTTTCCTACCTCTGTGTTCAGGTGGAAAATCTAAAGTAGAGACTTAATTTGGATTCCCTTGGATGAGAGTAGAGCTACCAATATAACTCAGACTCCTGCTTTATCAAGGACCCATTTCAGCAATACTCAAGTGTGTATGAATACAACAGGCCTTCTTCCAGATTGAGTTCATATTCTACTTGGTGCTTTGGAGAATTGCTTGATTAAACTCAGGCCCTATAAGCCTGCCAGCTTTAACCCTGATCTGACTCAGAAATACTGTAAGACTGGGAAATGGAGCTTCCTGTCTTTCAGTAATTGTCATGTGAAAACCATAAATGGCATTTAACTTTTTTTCCTTTTTTTTTTTCACAGAATAGGGTGAAATCCACAGACACAATATTCTTCAGAGGAAATGAAGTTCAGAGAAAATAGAGTACAGAAGGTTTGGAGTTAGGCTCCATTACAAACATTTTTAAGACTATATGCTTATACATTTTCAATTTTGGAGAAAATTAGACATTTTGAGGAATCAATTGTTGACATATCAATCTTGTCCAGTTTCAGACTGATCAGTGCCTATCACAAAAACTGTATCTTCTTAAACTATTTTTAAAGGTAATTAATATTTTTAAATAGTTTAAAATTATTTCTCCTGTAGCTTGTGAACATTCCTCTGGAAATTGTAACCATTTATCTGTGTTCCTTTATTAAAAATATGACCATTCTAAAAAAGGTGAAAGGATTCATAGTTGGACTGTAAAGTCTGATTTGGGAAAAATGGTGAATATTTTATTTCAGATAGAATTAGCAATAGCAATAGCAATAGCACTTAGACTTATATACCGCTTTACAGTGCTTTACAGCCCTCTCTAAGCGGTTCACAGAGTCAGCATATTGCCCCCAACAATCTGGGTCCTCATTTTACCCACCTAGGAAGGATGGAAGGCTGAGTCAACCTTGAGCCTGGTGGGATTTGAACTGCTGAATTGCAGCTAGCAGTCAGCTGAAGTAGCCTGCAGTACTGCACTCTAACCACTGCGCCACCTTGGCAATTAACTGACATGTTTAGCAAAGGACATTATATTCTTCTCTAAAGCACTGTGTCTGGCAGGTATAATGACCCATTTCTTGTAACAGTGATGTGGATAGGAAGCTGGGAGATCAAACACACAAGATGGTGGATATGATGATCTGATACAAAAGGGGTGGACTTGGTATGATTTTTCCAGTCAAAGAAAAATACGCAATGCAAGGCTAGATAGTAAACAATCCATTCTGATGTACGGTAACTTCCTACCAACTCTAAGTTCCTAAATCTAAGTTGATTTCAAGTGCAGTTATGGTGCACTGAAGATTTTCTTTCCAAAAAAATTTTTGAGTACCTTTTATGGCCTTTCCAGATTTCATAACTATACGCAAGGCAATTACTACCTAACATTTGGTATTAACAAAATAAGTAGGTAATACTCTAGTGTCATTTGCAAGGGATAGTTTAAACTAAACTTAAGGAGGCTCATTTCCTAGTAAAGTCTGCTGGGTTTGGCTTCTTTTGTTAAGAAAACTTCTTAAACATTTTCATTCTTCCAAAAAACTTGCACTGATCACTTTGGCTGCTTATCTTCTCATCTACATAAAGTTATGTTATTATGTTAGACTAGACGAGACGAGACGAGACGAGACGAGACGAGAATAGAATAGAATAGAATAGAATAGAATAGAATAGAATAGAATAGAATAGAATAGAATAGAATAGAATAGAATAGAATAGAATAGAATAGAATAGAATAACAGAGTTGGAAGGGACCTTGGAGGTCTTCTAGTCCAACCCCCTGCTTAGGCA
>QLTV01002256.1:544837-556484 GCA_003457575.1 Thermophis baileyi
GCTTCCTTGACTTTTTTCTTGTTTGTTAAATGTTGAAAGCAGCTTTTTTTGGTTATTTTTTTACTTTTGTCACAAGCCTTAGTTCTTAGTTCAACCCTAAGCCTTGAGCCTTAGCTTTCCTCACTTCATCTTTGCAGGCTCGGGCTATTTGCTGATATTCTGCCCTAGTTATGTGCCCCTCTTTCCACTTTTTATACTCGCCCCTTTTGTCTTGCAATTTATCAGAGAGTTCTTTATGCAGCCATGCTGGTTTCTTTTGAGAGCTGTTGTTTTTCTTCTTCATTGGTATTGTGCTAGACTGGGCTTTTATAATCTCACTTTTCAAAATTTCCCAAGCTTCTTGAGTTGTTTTCCCCTTGAGGATTCTCTTCCATGGAATCCTTCCCAAGCTCTCTCTAAGTTTATTGAAATTAGCTCTGTTAAAGTCCAAGACTCTAGTTTGATTTTGTTCTACTGCTTGTGTTTGCATAATGTTGAATTCCAATATTGCATGATTACTTGCCCCCAAGGTTCCTGTAGCTTCAACACCTTTTATTATTTCATCTCTGTTAGTGAGAATTAAGTCCAATATGGCTGATCCCCTTGTTCCCTTCTCTACTTTTTGGGAAACAAAGTTGTCTGCTAGGTTTGTTAGGAACCTGTTGGATCTTCCACTTGGTGCAGAGCTTGTTGATGTCAGGGTAGTTAAAATCCCCCATTACTATTGTGATGTGCTTCCTACATACCTTAGTTAGCTGACTAGCAAAAAGTTCATCTACTTCCTCTGTTTGGTTGG
The DNA here is from genome assembly GCA_003457575.1 of Thermophis baileyi. Taxonomy (NCBI): domain Eukaryota; kingdom Metazoa; phylum Chordata; class Lepidosauria; order Squamata; family Dipsadidae; genus Thermophis; species Thermophis baileyi. Next base: position 545,613 of record QLTV01002256.1, read on the forward strand.
GTGGCCTATAGTATAGACTTATGGTAATGTCATTCCCCTCCCCTTTAATATTGACCCAATTTGATTGATAAAGATTATTATGAGGATGATTAGCTAAAATCAATCCATTGTAGGACAAAGAACTCTTCTTGAAAGTATGGACTGCAATCTACCCACTAGTCCAGTCTAGGTTAGTAGATTGATATTTCTCAACTCCCTAGTCTAGTGCTGAAAGAAAACAGCTAGTGAACCAGTTAGCTTTCATGAACCTAAGGCTTCCATTCCTAGTCTATCACCTTAACCACTGAACCACACTGGCTATCTATTTGATTGATTGATTGATAAATTAAAATTTTAAAATAAATAATTACAATATTGATTGTTTTACCTTTTCAAAGCTGAGAGCTAATATACAGTAAATAGTCCAGAAGTGCAAGGGCCATTTTTAAAACTAAAAAGATCTGTCAATGCTTCAGAAAAGATATAACTTGTAATCTTGTTTACATATAAAATAAAAACAGGCTTAAGCTGTTGAGAAATTCATCCTCAGTTCCAGACAGCATCTTGGTTTTTATCCAGGCAATTAAATTACAAACGTCAGTGCTAGATTATGTAGCTGTAAAATGATTGGCATTATTTTAAAACTTATGCTTCTGATGTCAGTATTAGTCACTTCACTGACTAAGTGCACTATTTTTATCAATTTAAGTCTTAAAAGTGGGCAGTTGATTCAGCTGCGATCTCAAGGGGTAAGACCATTCAAGGCTAAATGCCATCTCTTAGAGTGACATTAGGTACATGCAAATTACATATTGTGTTATTCCCCAGATTGATATAACTATATCTGAAGTAATGAAAGACTTATCATTTTCCTAACTTCTTTGCAAAAATGTACACATGTACACATTTGCAGAACTACACATTTTCTTTCTCAGATGGCATGCAGTATTGCTTTCATTTTGGGGTTAAATTGGCATATTAGTGTCATATCAAGAAGTATTATCATATTCAAAGTATGTTGGATTTTAATATACTGGATCATAATAAACTTTTCCAAATGCCCTTTTCCAGATTTTTTTTCCATTTCTATGCTAATGCTTTCACTTCCTTTTAAGAACTTGAAAGTAAATAGTTTCACTGACTGCGCAATCCTTTTATATGGCCTACAAAAGTGTGCAATCTGTGGTTCAAGGCATGTATACAGCCCTCTGTTTAATTTCCTGCATCTATTGGTCCAATTTCAAAAGGCTGTGCAATCTCTGGACAGAAGCCGTCTGTCTCTTTTCTGGCAGCTTTCTGGGGGAGCCATAGATGAAGAAGAAAAGAAGGAATAGTCCAGGGAAGCTGATCCTTCCTTCCCATATTTAATTTTGGCACTCACTACACAGGGTTTGGCCCTATCAATTACCTCATTTTCCTGATGGGTTGTTTTTTTGTTTTGGTTTTTGGGGTTTTTTTTTTTTTTTTGTAATGCAATGCAAACTTTGTTTGTTTTTTTTTTTCTTTTGGTTTTTGGGGTTTTTTTTTTTTTTTTGCAATGCAATGCAGCCTTGCTTGCCAATAAAGGAAAATAAAATTAAAAGCTAATTCATTGAACATGATCTTTTATCCTTCAAATGCCACTGAACACGGCATCTATGACAAGCAATAGCCAATTTGTGGACATTTTTACTGTATTGAGCTTCTTTCTCTCCTCCTGAGATCCAGAGGGCCCCAAAGCTTTTCCGGAAAGCTGTGAAGATGATTCTTTCCCCAGTTGCTGGACTGCAATGATAGTTGAGCCCAAAACAGGTGCAGCTGTGTTGTGGGTTTATTATCGGGCTTGGCTATTGTGGTTACTTTTAACTTATTTTGCATTTGTATTTTGAGGTTTTTGTGTGTGTGTGTGCGCGTATGTGTGTAGTTGTTTTTGTTGTTTTAGGATTATGCATTTAAGATGGCTGGCCATATAAATAAACAAAAAATCACAGTTGCGTGTGACATCTCCATATGGAGCTAAGAAATAACTCCTGAATAGTTGCAAAATGTTGACTTGGTATAAGTCAGTTTCTCTGAAGGATTGTTATAGGAGGAGCCTTGTCCCTTTTCATCACATTCACTCTATTTCTTCCCATTCTAGAGTTTATGAGCATGTAGTGGGGAAGGTAAGGAAACTGAGCAAGCTGATGGGATGGGGGGGGGAAATGCAATAGTAGAAATGCTACTATTTCATAATGGTAACTGAATTCCTTTATTAATGTATTCTTTCATCACAGAAAACCAAAATATTAATCATTGAAGTAGGCCCACACTCACCAAAGTGTGAAATGCATTTCTTATTGTAGAACTGTGCTTCTCAACCTCTCCAGGAAGAATTCTGGGAGTTGAAGTTCAGACATCTTAAAGTTACAGAGGTTGAGAGACACTGCTGTGGAGAAAGCCCTATAGTTCTTATTACTTTGTACATGGATTAATTGAGAGTAAACTACCAGCTTATAGCTTGTAAGGATACTATCAGTTCAAACTGTGCATACAAATCCACAGTGCAGGCTACTTCAGCTGACTGCTAGCTGCAGTTCGGCGGTTCAAATCTCACCGGCTCAAGGTTGACTCAGCCTTCCATCCTTCTGAGGTGGGTAAAATGAGGACCCAGATTGTTGGGGGCAATATGCTAACTCTGTAAACCGCTTAGAGAGGGCTGTAAAAGCACTATGAAGCAGTATATAAGTCTAAGTGCTATAGTATTGCATTGCACATTGTATTTTTCTAGAATTTTATTCAAATGTTTTTAAGGAAAATCCATGTGTATTTTTATGTCATTAATTCCCATCTGGAATTAAAGTTTTCATGTGTGTACTCCATATGAAAGGACCAAGTTCCACCATTGATTCTTTACTTAGAGGTTTTGCTTAGGGGATTTTATTGTTGAAAGAAAAGATGTTGTCTGAAAGAGTTAACATGAGTTAAAAATTAGTGTGCAGAATCACCTGATCCAATTTAGGGAGCCAACCTGGAACACAACATGGCTCATTCTGGTCTAGGCCATTCCAAAAGTAGACCCATCTGATTCATATCCTGCATCCAAAGCAAGATTTAAAAAACACACACGTTTTGTTGGAGGAGAATGTGATGGAATTTGCAGAAAAAATAGCCCTCCAAATTGACAACAAACATTGTACATTTCAGACATACTAAAGATTTGCAACAAAGATTGATACAACTAAGTATTCCCTTGCATATAATTTGGCTCTGGGTCAGGTAGAACTCTCTACTAGTTCAAAATGTGTAATCTCTGATAAAAGAGGATGTTTTCTCACACCTATTTTTTTATATAATCCTGTAAGGTCCTACAAATTAGTTTGAAGTGGTCAAACAGCTTCATATTTATACATTCATTGCATTTGTATACCACTGTGATCAAGGTGGACTCCAGGGGTGGGTTCTTACTGGTTCTATCCAGTTCTTTAGAACTGTTAGTAACTCGGCGATGACATCACGGAGCCGGTTCTGTCGGTGTCTCCGTGGGCGCCGCCATCTTGGATTTTGCTTCTGCGCATGCGCAGAAGCAATTTTTTGATTGCTGCGTGCACGCGCACAGCGCGCCCCTGAGCGAACCGGCAGCAAAAGGATTCAGAACCCACCCCTCGTTGACTCTCACAGTTTACAAGATAAATAAAACACAAACATGCAATAAAACCCCAAGGACAAAAACAATAAAACAATTTAACCATATGCAATCATGGCACCAAGTCCAACTTAATAATAGCAATTCAGCCTTGAATGCCAATGAAAAGTTCTGTTTTTACAGAATATCTAAACAGTGCCAAGTAGATGCCACTCAGCCCTTGGGAAGAGGGGTATAAGTAGTGATTATTATTTTTTTAAAGGTTTAAGTATGAGCCCTCACTTTTTTACCTCACATATGGGGGAACCCTAAGCATCCCAACCTGAAAAAAAAAACATAGGATGGACTTTTTCCACTAGGAGGAAGTGAGGTGCTCCCAAATATAACAAGAAGTGAAGTCATGTAAGTATGAAAGGCTGAAACCAGCATCTTACTTGGAAACCTAATGGAAGGTAATATAGTGCCTGTAATTTATCTAGTTGTGGGAACTCCCATCCACTGCATTTTTTACCAGTTGCAGCCTTTTCAAGTAAATGTAATGTAAATGTATTTCAAATAATGTAAAGCACATTACTACTAGAAGAGTTTCTGTTGTCAGGAGCTATCATTCCAAGTAGGAGCATAATTGGCACACTATCTGAGGAAGGCAAAGTTTTCCCTGGCCATGTAATCCCCCTCTGAATCCAGCAGTAGCTGTGAGTCTAGAACTTCCAAGTCATAGATCTGCTCTTTCAGGAGAAGTGACATCCCATCAGAATTGAAATTGAAGCACACAGAACAACAGATGTTTTCTGGACCAGCAACAATGTGCTGAGGTTTAGCCTGATTCATTCCATCCAAGCCCCTTTAGCAACCAATAAAGATCTCCATGGCATCTCAAGCCCAGTTCAATATGCACTCATCTATCATCAGTATATGGATGTTATTTCATCCAAAACAGGGGTAAAATGCTCCCGGTTCGGGCATGCCTGCCGGTCATCGGAGAGCCAGTAGCGAAGGCAGCGCGAGGCTTCGCCCACCTGCCTGGACGCCGCCATTTGGGTTCTTTTACCCTCTGCGCATGTGCAAAGCATTCTGCGCATTCGCAGAGGGTAAAAGAACCCAAATGGCGGCGTCCGGGTGGGTGGGCGAAGCCTCGCGCTGCCTTCGCTACCGGCTCTCTGACAACCAGCAGGCACGCCCGAACCGGGAGCATTTCACCCCTGATCCAAAACGATGGATAAACTCTCCTGGGAGTTTCGTGTAGATATTGAAATCGTTGCGGTAAAAGGACCAAACCCCACAGAAGGGTGTCTACAGTTCAGAATATAATTTTTATATTCCAATAAAAAAGGGATTTACTGATATGCCTATTATCAAACATTAGAAAACATCATCCAAAACTGGGTAGTATATACGATAAGTAGTATATAAGATTGTTATACTGTACATTTATGTGAGGAGGTCATTTTAATGCTTATGCTGTCAAATTTGATAATGACACCATTATGGTTCAATAATTCCATCTTTTGATATTATTAAACATTTCATTCTGTTTTTAATTATATATCAACATTTGATACATTTGATAATTGCTCAAAATAAACTTCAATGTTTATGGTATATTGACGCTAAAAATATCACAGATTTACTGTTCCAAGAAAGCTAACAACAGAATTATAGACAAACAAGAGAAACAAAAATTGGCAATAGGAAAAGGGGAAAACATGCATATTTGATTAGACTTACCAAGGCCAGTTTTTAAGCAGAGTGGAGTTCCTCAGAACTCCAAGTGATAAAAATATTTGATGCCTACTTTCACATTTTAAAATTTATGGTTCACTCCTGTGCATGTTGATTCAGAAATGCCATTATATGCAATGAGATCACCTGATAACTGTGTGCAGGACTGCAGCCTTAAACATTGTTACATTTTTCTATATAACCAGAATAATTACCACAGTCAACTTTTGCTTTCATATAATACAGGATTAATCAAATACAGAATTAATCAAGCACTTTAACTACATTCAGATTATATGATCCAAAGAAGCCTGTTAGAGTGGTATATTAGTTTATATCATGTCTGCACCATAGACAGAGGAAGAAAAAAATGGCCTGAATTACTCAGCACATGCAAACTATTACAGTAATTTCAAAAGCTTTTGGCTTGGTTTTTTTATGGAAAAAAAACAATATTTGGCAATGTGAAACTTAAATAGATTATACATTTTTTTTATTTACAAGATCCTTCCAAGTTCAGACATGAGGAAATGAATAAAGAGACATGGCTGCTTACCATGTATTCCATGTTGGATGCAGGTGGGAACACTTTGCCTCTGACCTGATTGTGAAAATCCAAAATGGCAATCATATCATTCTGTGAGATATATCGCTTTTTCCTGACTTTGGGGAGGCTTGCAGAATCCAGATGAGTTTTCAAAGCTGCTTCAACATCAGTGTAATTTTTAGTTGACAGGAATAGGTCAGTGGAATTGGGCAACACTGGTGCATTTGCTTCACAGAGAATGGTAATTAAGAGAGCCCCACTAATGGCAGAAATGACTGTCATTTTAGGGTCTGTCTACTTTAAAGCAGGAGACAAAGAAAGGATCTGTGGAAAAGAAAGGGTAAAAGAATATTATTGGGATCAGACTAAATCTTTTCTTCCAGCTGAGTTTCCCAGCTGATCTCCCAAACCGATTCATGTGTGCAGCAAAGCACAAATATATGATGGTTGCAAACAGTCAGTTGAAATGCTCTGATGTCTCAAGTTGCCTAGCAACCATACACACAAATTGTCCTGTAACATATGTGACCATCTTAGTACAACTCAAAAAGCTACAAAAAGGATCCAGCGCACTATTTTCAAGCTGAAAAAAAATTGATGATCACTGTGCAGATTAAGTTCTGTACTCATACTAAAGAGACATAATCAAAGGAAAAATCAGGACAGGAGAAAGAGAGAGAGAGAGAGAGAGCACGGAAAAAAAAAACTACCTCCGGAGAGCATGGAAACCACTATCTTCCTCCTGCCATTCAACTGATTCAAGGAGCATCAGATGTGTAATAATAATAATAGTAAAAAGACATGCAACAGAAACTGAGTTCAGTGGCTTACCTCTTTGCAGAACCAAAAAGCCTAGTGTTATTATTCTTCCAAGTTAAACTGTTCTCTTCTGTGCTCTAGTGTGAACCTTGGGGGAAAAAAGAGTGTATCTTATTACCAACTTACAAGGAGAAAGAAAGAGGGTGGGGAAAACTGAAAGCTTTCTAGCTGCTGGCTACACGAACTGCTAACAGCTTTTATATGTTATAGTAAACTACAAAGGGCAACTCTTTTTCCAAATCTTATGCACCCAAGGGGTGGAGTTTTGTACCGAAAACACAGTGATTGGGCTTTTACTGTAGGATATTAGGATATTGTTTCAAACACCCCTTTCACCCTGACTACAAAAAGGCAAGATTCAACTTCCCCCCACCCACCTTCTTTAGTTTTATTTCATTTGGCTTTCTTTTTTCATAGTTTAATTTCCTGATGTTAATATTTATATACATGTGATAAATAATGCACACATTTTATTTTTCAGCAATCCGGATGGAAAAATACAGGAGGCTTAAAGAAACAGAAAAGCAATTTGTTTCATGTTGACACTTGGAACACTGCTGTCAATTGTTTGCTTTTATTCAGGCAGCTCTGAAGCAAGAATGGAGAAAGTGAGACTCTGGAAAAAGATATTTGTCACCTGAATTCATTCCTCTGAATAGCAACAGAAGCCGAATACTCTTGAAAGCAAAAAAAAGGGGGGGGGGTCAGGGAAACATCTGGTCTGCATTTGCTGGAAGAGGGGATGGAATTCTTTAAGCAGGGAATGGTTCGGCCACTGACACAAAATGCAAATAGCTGAGGGCATAACTAAACAGCACCATGACAAATGGGCCATCAGCTATAAGGGGTGCCAGTGACCCAAAGCCAGCAATCCCATATCATGGATTTATAGCTTGGAGTTCCTTCAGTATTACAGTAGACAGAAGCAATGCCAGGTCTGGAAGCCTGAGGAAATCTTTACAATCAGCCCCATCAAACATTCCAAAGAGGAATATTTTGTGAAGTCAATGGAATGAGACTTCTCCCGGGAGAACTGAAGCAACAATTGGAGGGAGACATGGATGAAAGGGCACTGGTGACTGCACAGAGAAATGCTTACCCACTTTGCTTGGTCATCAGCCCAACCATGCTTTGAACCAGAGAGTATTTTCAAAATGCTTACTGTGTGTAAGAGTGGTAGCACAGACAGTTTACAGAGTGAAAATATTGGCACTTCATCTTTGAGACATATAAGCAGCCAACAGCAAGTCATGTATCTCACTCTTTGCTCCATAACGCTGAATTGCTAGTTCAAAGTGGGAACTTCTTGTGGTGTGTAGTGGGAGGGGGGAGGAAAAATGAAAGAAATACCGGTATCTATCTAGGTTCTTTGTGGGATAATTTTGTGAATCAGCTGTGTCATTAAACAAGTGGGACTGAAAGCTTAATGATTGCTTATGGCAGAAATCCACTTTGCTCATTTCACCAATATTACCTTCAAAATTGCTTCCCACTTTCTAGACCAGCATTACAGAATAATAGAGTTGGAAGGGACCTTGGAGGTCTTCTAGTCCAACCCCCTGCTTAGGCAGGAAACCCTACACCACTTCCGACAAATGGTTATCCAATCTCTTCTTAAAAACTTCCAGTGTTGGAGCATTTACAACTTCTGGAGGCAAGTCCTTCCACTGATTAATTGTTCTGTCAGGAAATTTCTCCTTAGTTGTAGGTTGGTTCTCTCCTTGATTAGCTTCCTTCAGGTGCCTTGGAGAATAGGTTGAGCCAGTCCCCTAATCATCTTTGTTGCTTTTCTCTGCACTCTTTCTAAAGCCTCAACATTTTTTTTATATTGTGGCGAACAAAACTGGATGCAATATTCCAATGTGGTCTTATCAAGACATTATAAAATAGTACTAATACTTCACATGTTAATGCAGCCTAGGGCTGTGTGGGCTCTTTTGGCAGCTGCAGCACACTGTTGGCTCATATTTAAGTGTCCACTAGGATTCCAAGATCCCTCTCGCAGTTACTACTATTGAGCCAGGTACCACCTATACAAGGCCTAAGACAGAGCCTTGGGTTACCCCATTGCATACTTCCCTCCATGTACATGCAGTTCCATTAAGGACTACACGTTGAGTTAGGAAACCATATGGTATCAACTAGTAACAAGCTGAGTGATAGGTTCTTTCAGATAATAATGGGAGACAACGTAAGATAAGATTAAACAATGGCCTCCCACAATGCTCTATAATGGCACCTACACTATTCAACTTATACCTACACTATTCAACTTATACCTATTAGATATGCCAGTGACAAGGGGGATGCAAACTTGGATACACTGATAATTTGGCCATAGCAGTAAACGAAAAACACATGGAGATGTCAGACAGCCTCCTGTCCAAAGTTCTTAAAACCTTGGGAAAATTCACTGACTGAAGGGTTACTCCTAGCACCAGCAAAACATGCTTCCACCTTAACTAACATATGAAGCCCTGAAGGTGTACTTAAACAACAACCTACTTCCCTATAATCCCCATCCAAAGTACTTTAGAGTAACATTGGACTGGACTCTCTCCTATAAGATACACCCACTATAGAGAATATGGCAGCAAAAATCAATACTAGGAACAACATACTCCAGAAATTATGTGGAACTAAATGGGAATCTTTAGCTGCCGCCCTCATTCATCAGCACTAGGGTTGGTCTACTCCACAGCAGAATATTGTGCCATACTTACTAGTATGGCTTAACAGCTGCCATACTAGTAAGTTATACAACAGACTCATGAGGATTATAAGTGGATGTATTAAAACCACTCCAACTTGTTGGCTTCCTGTTCTGAGCCATATAGCACCACCAGTTTTATGAAGGCAAGATGCCCTAATGAGAGAATACAGAAAAAATATGAACAACTCACTCCTATTGGTACATACTGACCTTCCCCATTTATTAGCTGGAACTTTCAAATCCAGGAAACCCCCACTGGCACTGGCACTGGCACAACATCTGCCCAACAACTTTAACATCAATTCCCAATGGAAAGTAAATGGGTTGTTGAACTCCCAGACATAGAAAGACACAGAAATGATCCCACAAAAAAGGTGTCAGGCTTTGAATGACAATGCCAACAATGGACAATCCTGAACAGGATTCGCACCTCACAAAGTGACTGCTGGGACTCTCTGTATAAATGGGACATAATACCTTCTCCTCAGTGTGACTGGGGGGTCCCAAGTCAAACTGTAGATCACATCAAGACCGGCTATAAGCAAAGGGCATATACTGGTCCAGTATCTGGGGTTTTTTTAAGATAAATGATCACTTCAATGGTTAGATGGCCTAGACCTGTGATGGCGAACCTATGACATGCGTGCCAGAGGTGGCACGCAGAGCCCTCTCTGTGGGCACGCGAGCTGTTTCCAGCTGCTCTTTCAGGTTCCGGCGCGCATGCGCACCGGCCAGTTGCTCTCTTCCAGGTTCCGGCACACGCATGTGCAAAGACCAGCTGGCCGGTGCACATGCACGTGACAGAACCCGGAAGAGAGCAACTGGCTGGGGCGTATGCACGTGATGGAACCTGGAAGAACAGCTTGCCACCGTGCACATGCGCACCGGCCAGTTGCTCTCTTCCGGGTTCTGGAACTCTGGCACGCGCACATGCACACACGCTCCAGTTTTGGCACTCAGTGCCAAAAAGATTAACCATCACTGCCCTAGTCATTGGTATTTGAACACAGATCTTTTAAACATTTATATTTTATTGTGTTTTACTAATCTAGGTGAAATGTTACCGTAATATACGTATATAGCTAGTCCATGTATGATATGCAATATGCTAAATAATAATAAATATCACATGCTCAAATCTTAGTCCAAGTTATTTTTACCTCTCATCTATACACATACACACACACACACACACACCCAAAAAAGACTGCAGATGTTAATTTGTAAAGATAGAATAGAATAGAATAGAATAGAATAGAATAGAATAGAATAGAATAGAATAGAATAGAATAGAATAGAATAGAATAGAATAGAATAGAATAGAATTGAATTGAATTGAATTGAATTGAATTGAATTGAATTGAATTCTTTATTGGCCAAGTGTGATTGGACACACAAGGAATTTGTCTTTGGTGCATATGCTCTCAGTGTACATAAAAAGACAAGATACATTCGTCAAGAATCATGAGGTACAACACTTAATGATTG
>QLTV01002256.1:575035-588073 GCA_003457575.1 Thermophis baileyi
AGGGGAGAGAGACACAGGGGGGAGAGAGGGGAAGATAGGGAGAGGGACAGCGACACAAATACAGAAAGGGGGGAGACAGGGAGATAGGGAGAGGGAGAGAGACATAGAGAATGGTTTTGTGGCTGGGTAGACGTTGGCTGGGGGTCATGTGACTGGGTGGGAGTGAGTGACATCGAGTTGGCCACGCCCACCCAGGTTTTGTGGCTCCGGGTGTTTTGTTTTCTCTGGGAAACGGGCCTAAGTGGCTCTTTGAGTGTTTAAGGTTGCCGACCCCTGCCCTATACCATTTCAGACAAGTAGCTGTCCAGTCTCTTCTTAAAGACCTCCAGTGATGAAGCACCTACAACTTCTGAAGGCAAGCTGTTCCACTGGTTAATTGTTCTCACTGTTACGAAGTTTCTCCTTAATTCCAGGTTGCTTCTCTCCTTGATCAGTTTCCATCCATTGTTTCTTGTCTTGCCTTCTGGTGCTTTGGAAAATAAGTTGACCCCTTCTTCTTTGTGGCAGCCCCTCAATACTGGAATACTGCTATCATGTCACCCCTAGTATTCTTTTCTCTAGACTAGCCATACCCAATTCCTGCAACCATTCTTCATATACTTTAGTCTCCAGGCCTTTAATCATATTAGCTGCTCTTCTCTGCACTCTTTCCAAAGTCTCAACATCTTTTTTGTAATGCAGTGACCAAAACGGGATGCAGTATTCCAGGCGTGACCTTACTAAGGTTTGATAAAGCAGTATTAATACTTCATGTGATTTTGATTCTATGCCTCTGTTTATGCAACCAAGGATTGTATTAGTTATTTTTGACTGCTGTCACACACTGCTGGCTCATATTTAAGTGATTGTCCACTAAGACTCCAAGGTCCATCTCACAGTTATTGTTTTAGGGCCAGATTTCATCTACCGTAATTCTTTCTTTGCCTAATTCTTCCTCTTCATCTGCTACCTTTGCCTCTCTTTTAGCCTTGGTTCTTGTAGTGATTCCAACCATCCCCTCCAACGTATCCTCCTCTTGTGGTCTTTTAATACATAATTACTAGGAAAATCAGTCCCAACAAGAAGATAAAAGAGAAGTTTTGCTTCAATCCATATGAAGGGTATCTTTTTAATACCTTTAACTTGTGTTTGGGATTTCACTATGGGCACTTTTTGAGTTCTCTGGTATACACATGTTATCTTCTCTTTACCCACTATAGGGATTTCCTTTATTTATTTAATTTATTAAATTTACTGGCTAGAGCCATGTGATTTCTATCCTTGGCTACTTCATTTTCCCCCCACTATGGAGACTTTTACAAACCACCGTTTTTTAGGGCTTTTTCTATGGCCTCGGTTATCCCTCCTAGTGTCTTCTGCTTTCCTATCTACTAAGTAATTTTCTGCTAAGAACACAGTATTTGTTCCTGTCTCAGGGTAATGTTCTTCTATACTAAAATGTACAACTGGGAATAACACCTGGAAGAATCGCTCAAGGACTACCTCTTCTAGTAATTCCTCCTTGGCTTGTTCATGAAGGCTGAGCCACTTTCTTTTTAGATAGCCAGGTGAGTCCACAGTTCCCTTACTCCAGTGGTGGGATTCAAATTGTTTTACTACCAGTTCTGTGGGCGTGGCTTGGTGGGCGTGGTGTGGCTTGGTGGGCGTAGCTTGGTGGACGTGGCAGGGGAAGGATACTGCAAAATCTCCATTCCCTCCCCACTCCAGGGGAAGGTTACTGCAAAATCCCCATTTCCTCCCGATCAGCTGGGACTCGGGAGGCAGAGAATAGATGGGAGCGGGGCCAGTCAGAGGTGATATTTACCGGTTCTCCGAACTACTCAAAATTTCCGCTACTGGTTCTCCAGAACTGGTCAGAACCTGCTGAAACCCACCTCTGCCTTACTCCTTCCTAAGAATTGAAGGATAGCCATGAAAACTTTACTGGTATGTATATTATACTACTTCATATAGAAACAAAATTTTACTCATATGTACTCCATTACTTCCTATACTGGTAAACTGGTATAAGCCCCAACTGCTAGTAGTGCTAACCTGGCTATCCACTCTGGCCATTTACAATAGCAATAGTAATAGCACTTAGACTTAAATACCACAGTGCTTTACAGTCCTCTCTAAGTGGGTTACAGAGTCAGCATATTGCTCCCAACAATCTGGGTCCACATTTTACTGACCTCAGAAGGATGGAAGGCTGAGTCACCCTTGAGCTGGTGAGACTCGATCTGCCAAACTACAGGCAGCCGGCAGTCAGCAGAAGTAGCCTACAGTACTGCATTCTAACCACTGCACCACAAACCTATAGCAACTGTCTCAAACATAAGAAACTATGATTCAATATATAACTTCCTCCTTTGAGTTTAGAAAAGTATATCTCATGCTGTCCTTCCCTTGCTATGCCACAAAATGGATTTGGAGAACTAGTGCTTAAATAGAGGAAAGTATTTGTTACTCAGGGTTGAATTGGTGCTCTCTGAGCTGTGTTGTTTACTTGCAGACATTTCATTAGCAAACTAGCTAATATCATAAGTGCTAGTTTGCTCTCAATTTATCATAAGTGGATGGGGTTTGCTCTCAATTTATATACTAGTGGCTTGCCCTATCAGTGTTAAAGGGAGTGGTCTTCGTGGTTCCTTGATTGGGCTGTTGTTTACTCTTAGCCTGTTTGTTTGAGTTGGTAATTGATTGGGATATTGTTTGCTTCTTGATTGTTGGTGTAATGTTAGGTGTTAATGTCTACTCATCTGGGTATTGATTGCTGATGAGGAGTTGTTTTGGTCTTTTTATTTCCTTTTTGGCTTTTTGATTGTTCCTTTTGAGTGATACGTAGATGTTGTTTTTCTCTATGTGCTTGTTGATTGCTGATTTGTCTGAGTGCCAGGCTTCCAGGAATTGTCTGGCATTTTTGGATTTGGCCAAGAACAAGTACATAGAGATAACCGATAGAAGAGAATATTTGTAACTCTGTGTTGAACTGTACACTGATGATGTTACCTAATTTGGTAGTGAAATGTCTGCAAGAAAACCATCAAGCTCAGAGAGCATCAAGGACCCCATAATACTGGTGTTTCTCCACCAGGTGATTGTGTTCCTTTAAGCAAATTCTATTTCCATTCCACTCTCCCTCTCCTACACTTCACTGAAAGGTGGCCTTTATGTTCTAGTGAGTTTGCTCTGTATTAGTGACATTTGTTTTCTTGTTGGGAAGACCACACCCTACCTCCCAACCCTAGTTTCCCCATTTTAGCTTAGAGGAAACAGTCTCAAATAGTATTTCTGGCATGACAGCTTCCCAATACTCTTAAGAGTTATGGAGAAAATGTACTTTATTTGGATAACTTTTACCACACAGTGGAATGATTAAAGTTTTAGGTTTCTCTGTGCATTTACTATTACTTTTGACTTTGCAGATATCTGTAGAAGCAAATTAGGAAGAATGTTTTGTAAATCAACAGTCAAATGCACACAAATCATGTCCCAAAAAGCATAGACTATGTTTTGGGTGAGGGCAATTAGAAACATAATTGTTCTTCTTCTTATGAAGGAATAATTGTTTTTAATTCATGGAGCTCTGGAAACTGATTGCAGAAGACAGGTTCTAAATTCAGTGATTAGCAAAGGTTTTTTTCCCCCTCAAAGAGAAGTACTGATTGTCTGGCATTCTCTGCACTCAGTTGGCTAACAGGTTGAGCAATGTTTGGCTGAAGTTGTCCTTTGCAAGCTCCAGAGTTGCAAGAATATGGACATTATGCTCAGCCAATTTTTTTTAAAATCTTCAGATGGTGGGGGGAAGAAGGAAGGAAATGCCACTTTTATTTATTTGATTGTATGTTTGTTAGAAATTCTATCCCAACTTTCATTCAATAGCTCAAGGCTGTGTACATAATGCTTGCTCTCCCATTTTCTCCAATCTGGATTAGGATCACTGTATGTAAAACAAGATGATTTTAATCTGTCACTTCTGCCAATTAAGTCCTAAGGTTTTGCCCTCAGATACATATTCCACGTACAAACTTTTTAAAAAGAACAACAAGAAGGGGACTGGTAAGCTTTTATCTTTTTTAAATTCCCTTGCAAAAAGGGGGGGGGTTGTGACAGAAGGAACTCAGAAGAGAAAATGTAAACCTCCTTTCCCTTTCTCACACATAACATATACAAACACAATAATTCCAATCCAGATGGAGAATCTGTTTACTAACCTAAAAGTTAAAAATGGAATCAGTTGAGCACTGTCTAAAAGAATATACCATAAAGATTAATAATATTTATGAACAGTTTTTACTCTATGCTAAACATTTTCACAGTATGTATATAACTTCTGCGTTTTAACTATATGTCTGATTTGCATGTGTTTTATTGTTGTTTTACATTTCAGTTTTTAAATGGGTAGTTGTAAAAAAGAAGTAAAGAAACAAAGATTCTATGACACTTTAGTGACCTGTCATGTTATTTATACATTTAAAAATGTTATTTTGCATACAGCAAATTAGTTCTATGTGCTTAGATGATTTATGTGTCTTACTCTATCAGTCACAACCCTCTGTTGAAAGGAGTATCTGGTGAAATACTATTTAGAGTCCAAAAACCATAAGAAAAGAAACCAAAAATGCTGAATCAATGTCATCCAAGGTTATCAGTGGACCCAAGGTTAGATGGACAAGAGTCATAGTTTTCTGTTTAAATTATGTATATTTTTCTAAATGACATATTAGCAATAGCAATAGCACTTAGACTTATATACTGCTTCATAGTGCTTTTCAGCCCTCTCTAAGCAGTTTACAGAGTCAGCAAATTGCCCCCAACAATCAGGGTCCTGATTTTAAAACCTCAGAAGGATGGAAATCTAAGTCAACCTTGAGCTGGTCAAGATCAAACTGCTGACAGTTGGTAGAATTAGCTTGCAATACTGCATTCTACTGTGCCACTACTGCACCATTATTACATATAATCCACACTCTCTTGATGCTTTTCATATGTAATTGGCAGTGAATAAATGCCTACTTGATAAATGATTTCTAATAGTTTTTGAAGGAATTATGTTTTGAGGATCCTAGTCTAGTTTCTAACTCACTACTAAATTCTCTTCCTGACAAATAAGAAAACTTATTTTTTTATTTGTACCAAGCATTCAGAAATAAAAAAACAATAATTCTTTCTGCCAATAACCAGAAGAGACTTCATCTTATTGTGGATGCAAAGGAAAGTAAAAGACAGAGATTAAATGATACAATTCTGGAATAATCCTTGAATACCTGAGTGAAGTCTGGAAGTGTTATGATTCCTTGCCAATTCAGATGGCCAAGATCCCTAGTCCTCGCTTTGTTGTTTCTTTTTTATTAGGTAGCTAGAACATTTCTATTTCAAACCTTTCAAGATACTCTCATGGGGTGACTACCATGAGATATGATATGTATTTTATGTATCTGTATTCATTTTCTTTGACTACAAATGTTGAGCATTTGAAGAAAAGTGCTGGCTACATTTGTATGACATGCTTAGCTTTGGTTAACATAATGTAGTTTATAGAATTGACCTAGTTTCTGGGGTTTATACAACATATGCAACCATAAAGTTGCCATCCTGCATCAATTAGCCCAACATACTAAGCTAAAAGATGTCTAACTAGTTTATGGTTCAGCTGAACCCAACTTCTTTTCAGAACTTCCTACAAACATCTGGCCACCATGTGACACAATGTTGGACTACATAGATATTAGCTTGATCCAGCTGGATTCTTCCAACCACCCCATCTGTGAGAACTGGAGTGCCAATGTTTTTGTAGGGCAGGGGGATGAGTTATGTTTTGGGAGGAGGGGGAACTCATGCTTTCCTTTCTCTTTGTATGTTTTCACTGCTCGGCAATCATAATACTCCTGGAAAAAAGATGTCTCTTTTTAACCATTCTGACTGTAAGTTTACATGACCATTTAAAAGAGTAATGTGTAACAGGATAAATATTCTTCAAGATCACATTAAGTCTGCCCCTATTTTAAGAATCTTGCTCCATTTTCTATCACAGTAAGTAATTGGGTGTTATTTTTCATAATCTCTTAAGCATTAGTATAACATAAATCCATCATGGAGAAATCTTGCAGACATAGACTCATAGAGTGGGAAGGGAACATTGAAGTCCACTAGTGTAATCCCTAACAATATCCATTAGAGCATCTGTGACAAATGGACATCCAATCTCTCTATGAAGACCTCTAGTGAAGGAGAACTCACCCTGCCATTTGTCAGCTTGTCCTTGCAGACAGCTTGTACAGTCAGGATGTTCCTCCTGTTGTCTAGCCTAAACCTCATTCCTTATAGTTTTAATCCATTGGCATTGGCCCTGCTCTCTGGGACAATAGAAACTAAGTCCACTCTGACTTTTGTGTGACAACCTTTTACATATCATAGACTGCTATCATATCACCCCTCAACTGCCTTTTTGTAAATCAAACATACTCAGATCCTTTAACCTTAAACATACACAGATCTTCATAGAGCTTGTTTTCTCAATTCTTCTCCATTTTGTTAGCCCTCCTCTGAATCTGTTCCAGTTGGTCATTGTCCCTTTTGAACTGTGATGTTCAGAACTGGACACAATACTTCAAATGAGGTTGGGCCAACACAGGCCAGAGCAGATCAGTTCCTAAGATCTGTACCCTATATACTCACTAATGCCCTCCAAGACAGCATTTGCCTTTTTAGCAATTGGGTATTAAGCAAATATGACTGCAGTTGTGATTAGACAATTGGGCCAATTAGGGGAAGTACTATGTATTAGATACAGTATATTTAAAAAAAAGAGTTTTCTTTTAAAGCAAGCTTTTAGTCTTGAGATGGAGGATGCCAAGTCACAAATTTAAAACCAATTTAAAAAGCAAAATGACCTCTCCCCTTCCACTACCTTAGATGAAACAAAAGACTACTCTATGTGAGAGAGTGCATCCATTGTTTCTCAAGTATTAATGCCAAGCTTTCCAAGTCAGCCTCTGACATGCCCATTAATACCAATGGACAATAATGGTGGGATTCAATTTTTTTTACTACCGGTTCTGTGGGCGTGACTTGATGGGCATGGCATGGCATGGCATGGCATGGCTTGGTGGGCATGGCAGGGGAAGGATACTGCAAAACCTCCATTCCCTCCCCACTCAAGGGGAAGGTTACTGCAAAATCCCCATTTCCTTCCAATCAGCTGGGACTCGGGAGGCAGAGAATAGATGGGGGTGGGGCCAGTCAGAGGTGGTATTTATCGGTTCTCCGAACTACTCAAAATTTCCGCTACCGGTTCTCCAGAACTGGTCAGAACCTGCTGAAACCCACCTCTGAACCTCACCTACTAGAGATAGTGTCTTATGATCCATAAAGTTCTGGCCCAGACAACTGGTGGGCATGATTGAAATGTTGCTTAGAAAGTCATTTCATTCCTAAACACTGCAGTGACATTTTTGCACACATGTGTGTTCTTTTTTAGTTAGTAAAAACAGTTACCATAACTGCTTTCATGGTTTGAAAATCTGCCCCAAGGGAATTTGCTGTTAAGCTTTTAAATAAACTAGGTGGAGAAAACAATACTAATAATGACTGTTCCTCATATATCAAATCCTTGGACACAAAGAGATTTTGTCTCATAAGATTTCATGTAATCTGTGCTGATTACTATTTCAAGTCTTCTAGAAGCAGTAGCTGTACCAACATTTCAGTTTTTATACATGTTGCATTTATAAAAAGGAGGCTGCATAGTGTGTTGTTGTTTTTTAAGAACTCCTTTGGCTGCAGGTTTTGCTATCCCCTACTGATAAGATTTGGTCTTACACTTAATGTATCATTTTCAAATGATATCAAATACAGGTGGTTCTCATAATAGCCGGAAAATTTATGGGCTCTTACTTGCCCTAAGAGGAATACTGGGTAGCCACTAGACAAGTATACCATATTTTTGTTTTCTAAAATGAATTTCTAGGAACTGTCAAGCAGCAAGTGATGTCAAGCAAGTTGTGTGGGCTTCATAGAGGAAGTATTGAGACCTGGGCCATTTGTGCTGGGCAGAGCCAAGCTTCTAATTCAAAACACACTTCAGTATTGTGATCTTATTTCCAAAAGCAAATCTGAATCCAGATGAACAGCTGAGAAAATGCAGAGGATGGAAGAAAAAAGGCTGATTTAAAGGAATGATTGCCAGAATCAGTCCAGGATGGGTTTTTTCAGGTCATGTGCCTCTGTAGACAAGAGAAGGGTTAGAAATGTGGTTTCTCTTTACTGTTATATAACTTTACAATTATTTAGATTTTAGTTTTATTGTATTCTAAGGATGTACATTAGATTCCACTGAATCAAAAATCAGGGCATGGTATAAAATAATCTGAAATGGATTTTTATTTATCCTGGGTTTAATCTAAAAATCTAAATCTGCCTCAGTTCAGTTTTAGGCCTCCATAAAGTAGTGTTCTATTTCAGTTTCTCTGGAGGAGTGGTGTGTGATAAAGGGTAGCACTGTGGCAGCTGTGCCCCAAAGAATTTTTTTTAAAGGCAAATTTATTTACTTCTTAGATTTTTATCCTGCCTTTAAATTGCCATGTGGCAAAGTGGAATATTGTGTTTGAACCTGTCTCCATATCAGAGAGATCACTGCTCAGACCAGCATGGAGAGATCTTAAAACTGGATAAAATAAATCCTCCATTTGCTCTGCCTTTTTGTCCACTCTCTTGGGCAACTTTTTTTTAGAGGAAAATATCTGAGTTCATCTGCAGCCTTACTTTTACAAGCAGACTCCTTTTCACTAATGCTAAGACAGAATTAATCAAAGGTATTATTTACCATTGTTGAAAAGTTCAGGGAAGATGGCAATGAGTTATTTGATCACTTCTGCTGATAATATCAGATATATCTGATATATGAAATGCTGACCATTTGGGTTTGGGAGAATTACCCAACTTCAGACTCAAGTTTTGAATCAAAAAATGTGAATGGAGGATGCTCCATTTCTATTATAGTTGAAAGTTCACTACAGTGATTACTAGACTGTGTACTACCGTGTTTCCCCGAAAATAAGACCCTGTCTTATATTTTTTTTGAACCCTGAAATAAGTGCTTGGCCTTATTGCCATGCACTGAAAAGCCCGGTTGGGCTTATTATCAGGGGATGTCTTATTTTGGGGGAAACGGTATATTTCAAGAACTACACCAGATGGTGGCAGATTTGCTTTGCATTTGTAACATAGTCCAGATATATGGACTATGATGGACAGATGAAATCCTTACTAGGCAATTGTCTAAGGCTCTGTCAATGGAGTGACTGTGTGTAATATTCCACTAAACCACTGGAGTCCAGCAGGTAGAAAAGAGGGCGGTATCCTAAATTCAATTTTGAAATAAAAATATAGGGTATTTTTTTCAAAAAGGCAAATTATTATCTATTTTCCTTTCCTGCTAGCATATTGGATATAGAGATGAAGAATTAAACCTTCTTAATTACTAATTACTAATTACAAAGAAAAATTCTCCTTTGAATGTTCTGAATATGTAGGCAGCAAATCAAATGCTTAGCTGCAGAGGAGGAATTTTTCTCAGCACCATAGCAGACAGGGAAAGGGTTAAATTCCATCTTCATCTTTTGTGATGTTGATCATTAATATCATTACCAACTAATACTCTATCATCTTTTAATAAATCATTTTAATTATAAAATATTGTCTTATGGCTGATGAGTTCCAGTTTTCTAAGAGATGTGTAACAGTGAAATTGCTTATTGTGATACAATAAGGACCCAGATTGTTGGGGGCAATATGCTGACTCTGTGAACCGCTTAGAGAGGGCTGTAAAGCACTATGAAGCGGTATATAAGTCTAAGTGCTATTGCTATTGCTATTGATAATTCTTAATAACCTTTTTCATTTCAACAATTTTTCCCTTCCAAAACCCTAATGATTTTTGGTTTTTCAACTGTTTTTTCTCTCTTACACCACACATTAAACAGATAAGACCTCCATCCTGAAATTAATCCAGGCAATTGAACATCTGGATTCAGACTTGCTGAACTCAAAACTCTGGAAGCAAAACAATGAAAAGGTAAAACAAAGAGGAATAAAGCAACAGCACAGAACTGGAGGTAATGCAAAATATAGGTCTAGTAATAATAATTGAAGAATTGTGCAGGCAAGTATATGATGGCTCTGTGTGTCACCTGAACTATGCCAACTCATACAGAAGGCTTTTTTTCTTTAACTAATGAATTAAATAGCAAGAAGTTTAGCCTGACCTCACCTCAACCTGTGGCACAGGCTCAAAATTTGATTTTTCTAGAGCCAGCATTAATTGCAAATGCTAATAAGCTCAACAACATGTAATTCTTCTCCACTGAATCAGTATGTTTGTGGTTAATCTTTGTAGGAAACATTTTGGCATCTAGTCTATACAGACTTGCCAAAAAATAGACAAAACATAAGATCATTGCTCTTTTACACGTACCAACTGTAAACGTGACCAATGAAATCTGCCATTCAAAAGGAAGACAGAGCAAACAAGTGCACACCAATTATGTCTTAAAGCTCAGAACAAGTGATTTCTTCTCCAATGCTAATTCTCTCCCAATCACAGTAGTATGACTGTATACTAAAAGTGGTGACAGAATGGAGAGCCCTTGATATTTGCAACAATAGTTTGTTCAATAGCATTGCTGCCATAAATTCAAGTCTTTAGATGAGGGTCAAAAGTTACCCTCTACACACAGAAGTATCCCTGTATATGGAATTTCTCCGACTCCTTTGATCACACTGGATGCAAAAGGGTTTGCCATATATAAAGTTTAGAGGAACTTCTGAAGCCTTTTAAAGGCTACCAAATATTGACTATTAAAAACAGGGTCCATTTAGGCACCAGGGATTATCAGGTGCATTAACAGTGACATTTGCCATATCTGGAAAGCTTTTCAACTAAACCTGCAATAGGATGTTTCCTAATCATGAGAAGCAAGAGGGAAGAGGTTGCCCTTCTGTTCACTTGAATTATCCTGCAAAATAAATCGTCAGTTAAGAAGGGAAAACAACCATTGATTGCACAAAATGGGTTCTCTGAAGTGCTAATTTCTCATAGCAGGAAATTGAGGACTGATTCTTGTTGAGTAAGCAGAGTCTGCAAAAGAATATACTGTATGATAGCCAAATTCTAAGAAGAAAGCTCACTGAGAGGAACTTTAGAGGGAATTTAAAGGAGAGGTCTTTAACTCAAGAGTACTATTAGCTAGCTTGACAGCCCAAGAAAGTTAGGAGAAATAAAAGCCTTCTATTTGTATCTTGTAGATTCCATTTGAGCTGATTGGATTTGCTCCATCTGGGTCCCAATGGTTATTCATCAGACTGACCAAAGCAAACTATGCCAAATTGAATGGAAGAGGTTTAGATAATATATTTCCTTTGGAATCTTTTGTAGCTAACCACTACCTCCAAAATCTTCCTGCAAAAGAGAAGATTGGAAGTTATCTAATATGCCTGAACTGAGAGATTCAGCAAAAAGCACATCACTGCCTTTTTCAATCTCCCTCTCTCAAAGAGGCAGTAATCTTATTGGATCCATCTGGATTCAATCTACTCTATAGTATCATGAAGGAGCAAGGAAAAGATACAGCTGCAGCTTAAAAGAGAGGCAGATGGGCGCTAAATTTACAACTTTATGTGCTCCTAAAGCTTTGCTTTCTAATCTGAATTGCTAAATTTACAACTTTATGTGCTCCTAAAGCTTTGCTTTCTAACCTGAATTGCTGCACCCCTAAAAGTGATACTTCCATTCAACACTGCATCTGAAATATTGTGTTCCAGTTTGGTCACCACGCAATACAGAAAAGATGCTGATAAACTGGAAAGAGTGCAGAGAAGAGCAACAAAGATGGTGAGAGACTTAGAGATTAATTCCTGTGATGACTGGATATATTTCATGAATGAAGGCAAATATACGTGTCCCAGGATACTGTTGCAGGATCCAATCTGGGTTGGTCACCAGGACCAGAGGTTTTGTGTTCCGAGCTTTCGGACTCGTGCTGGAGCCCATCTTCAGGGAACTTCTCTCTAGCTAGCTTGGAACACAAAACCTCTGGTTCCAATGACCGACCCAGATTGGATCCTGCAACTAGATATATTTAGCCATTAAACATGAATAAAAAGAACTGGCTATGTTTAGCTTAAAAAAAGAAAGAAAGTTAAAGGGACTCTTCCAATATTTGAAGGATTATTACAGGGAGGAGGAGGTGGATATATTCTTCTTAGTACCCAAAGGCAGAACAAGAAACAGTAGGTGGAAGCTTTATAGAGATCCAAACTGAAAGTAAGAAGTAATATCTGGACCATGGGAACTATTAAGATGAAAAAGACATGAAATTAGAAAATAGACTTATTATACTACTGCATTTGCCTGGTGAATCAGATGAGTTAATTTTTGCCCACAGTACAAATCAATCTTAAAACTTTGGTAAACATTTATTTATTTATTTTTCACCTTGAAAGCAGGTTTCTGCATATGGGTGTCTTCTTCTAGAATGAAGGCTTGCACACAGTGCAAATATGTTCTGTTTAAACATTGTTGGACTATAATTCCTATCCTCCTTGACTTTTACCATATTGACTAAGACTAATAGAGCTAAACAGTATATAGAAACTACACATTTTCCTTCCCTTGAAACGTCTAGGACAGCGGTTCTCAACCTGTGGGTCGCGACCCCTTTGGGGGTCGAACGACCATTTCACAGGGGTCGCCGCGCGCGTTAGCCCGCCATTTTGGTGCCACCATCACTGCAGGGGTAAAAAGGTCCCGGTTCGGCCATGCTGCGGGTCGCCGGACAGCTGGTAGCCCAGACGCCGCCATTTGAGTTCTTCTACCCTCTGCGCATGTGCAGAATGCTTTGCGCATGCGCAGAGGGTAAAAGAACCCAAATGGCGGCGTCCGGGTGAAGTCTCCTGCTTCCACGCTATCAGCTGTCCGGCGACTCGCAGGCAAGCCCGAACCCAGAGCATTTCGCCCCTGGTGCCACGCCCCCTTTGTCACCTCATCCCATGCAGGGA
>QLTV01002256.1:612267-623052 GCA_003457575.1 Thermophis baileyi
CTATTCAAATAGAGGCAATTTGTACACAATCTGTGGTTTCTGCATGTTTAAGTTAAATTAATGGAGAAAATCTAGATCAAGTTAAATACAATAGACATTTGGTTCCATCGTGAGGATAGACTGAATAAACTGAAAATTACACCCCTTATAGCAGAGGTCTTCAAATTTGGCAACTTTAAGACTTGTGGACTTCAACTCCCAGAGTTGAAGCTGGCTGGAGAATTCTGGGAATTGAAGTCCACAAGTATTAAAGTTGCCAAGTTTGGGGACCTCTGATCTAAAACTTCACCATGGCACTGCATAAGTACTTTACACTCAATTAAAATAAAAATTAAACTTTGTTTGGGGTTGTTTGCACTGAGAGAACTTTGGGTAAACAAGCAAGCTGATAGTCTGAAGTAGTTTTTGGAATAATATACTAAAACCATCACTTGGCTAAAATATGCAGCTTCGTAATATAAGTTGAACTGACCTGAACAGGTTGTTCATAGTACTTTTACATTCAAGATTTCACAGTTTTAAGCAATAGCAGTCTATTGTTCTATTCTTTTTTAATAGAAAAAAAAGCCTAAAGTTCTAACATTATTTTACAGTATGATTACATGGAACCACTGATGAAACAAGACAAATTTCATACTGTAAGGGGCTCTATTGTGCTACCAAACAATATAAAGATATGCACAACATAAATCAATGTTAAAGAACAAATATATTTTAGTTAGCCCTGTTATTGCAAAGAAGCAAAGCTGCTTTTTTTAAAGTTATTATGCTATTACACAGACTGACTCATTAACAGGCAGAGTCATATTCACTTAAAAGAAGTTGATGTACAATAGTTGCTTAGCAATAAAGCATAATGAGCCAATTAATTTCTCCAAAATAAGGTAAAAGTGTTGTTTTTGTCAATCCTCAGGCAAGGGCTCAGGAGCCAATCATAGAACTGTAGTCAATTAACCCTTACTTTAGTTTTACAGCCAGTCTTGACAGAAGATTCCCACACAAGACTTGGCTAGATATTTCTGTTTTTATTGCAGACAAGAACGAAGTCTCAAAAATTAAATACAAAGTATGCATAGATAAATGAAGAGATAGATAGATAGATAGATAGATAGATAGATAGATAGATAGATAGATAGATAGATAGATAGATAGATAGATAGATAGACAGACAGACAGACAGACAGACAGACAGACAGACAGACAGACAGACAGATAGATAGATAGATAGATGTTAACCTTCTCTTATGTTATGTTAGTGATTTCATATGCCTATACTACTAGATGGTTGTGAAAGTTGGACCTTAAAAAACAAGTTGGGAAGAAAATCGACTCGTTTGAACTGTAGTGCTGGGAAAGTCTCCTGTGTATTCCTTCAACAGCAAAGGTGATTAACAAGCAACTACTGGAGTAACAACAGATGTGTCACCAGAAGACAAAATCACAAAACTGCATCTCACTTACTTTGGCCATGACATATAGGGGAATTCACTAGAGAAAGCAATTATGTTTTGAAAAGTTAGTGGTAAAAAGAAACCAGGCTATCAAAGAACACAGTGGCTGGACACTATCAAAGCTGACAGCAGCTAGAGCATAGAAAAACTCAAAGAATTAGTGCAAGATCAGAACATGTGGAGAGATCTGGCCCATAGAATCACCAAAAGTCAGACTTGACTAAACAGATATCAACATCATCATACTACAAAAATTCTAGAGAGTGTACAATGGCAGTAAAAGAAATGCCTTCCAACACCCACTATTTGAGAATAGTCAAAATAAAAAAATAACATTCCTCAAGTAAGATATAGGTCTGTTTAAAAAGGAAAGTACTTAGACTCTTCTTACAAGCTGGGGGAATGAGCAGGTGCATATTCCATAGTGGGAAGGGCAAACATTGTGAAGGTTGCAACCCCAACTTGTTGAGCAATGAACAGCTAAGAATAACCAAAATCAAGAATATCTAACAGTTCGTTAACAATAATCTGATAAGTAGTGTAACAATCATATTTTGTTGTATTTCGTTCTATATATGTACAATGACAATAAAGGTGGTGGTTGTTGCTGCTGCTGCTGTTGTTTTTGTTGTTGTTGTTGTTGTTGTTGTTGTTGTTGTTGTTGTTGTTGTTGTTGTTGTTGTTGTTGTTATTATTATTATTATTATTATTATTATTATTATTATTATTATTATTATTATTATTAATTATTCAGTGACAGGAAGGGCATGACATGCTCTGAAGGTCCTAAACGTTAATTACCAGTTTGACCCAGTGGGATTTAAAGAGGTGATCCTCAAATAAAAATTGGGCCTGCATAAAATAAGCACAGTTCTTGATTAAAAGGTTCCACATTTCAGTTCACATTTAACTTGTGAAAATTCACTCAGAGAAGCTACTTAATCTTCATCATCCCTTAATGAGTTTCATAAGAAAAGGTCAACTGTCTGCATATCTTACATGCAGGTTTAACAATTTGCTCACCCTGTAATAGAATATACTATCTTCCCACATTGAAAATTATACAGCAACTTTTCTGTTTCATCAATATTAGTTGTGATAGGTTCGTACAAATTAAACACTAAAGAGAATGAGTGAGAGTCCAAAAATCTATAACCAAGAAATCGATTAAAATAGTTGTTTAGTTCAAAGAGTAGGTAGAGCAAACAGCAGAAAGTGTCAGAAATCTGAGGGACTCTACCTGGGTTGATTACAATAGCTGACAGTGCTTAAATAAACTCCAATGTCATTGATTTCTTCAGACATTGTAAAGACAGATATGAAGATCTATGCTTCAATTGTTCATTATACTTCATTTCTTGCACTTTTCCTGTTTCAATATTCTTAAGGCCTGGGGAGGAAGAAGTATTATGCCTCATTAATTCACTCATTTCTGGGAGTACAGGTAGTCCTCAATTTACGACCCTAATGGAACCCAAAATTTATGTTGCTAAGTGGGAAATTTGTTAAGTGAGTTTTGCCCCATTTTACTGCTTTTCTTGCCACAGTTGTTAAGCGAATCACTGCAGTTGTTAAATTAGTAACATGGTTGTTAAGTGAACCTGGTTTCCCCATTGACTTTGCTTGTCAGAAGGTCGCAACAGGAGATCACATGACTCCGGGACACCACAAGCATCATAAATGTGAGTCAGTTGTCAAGCATCCAAATGTAAATCACGTGACCATGGGGATGCTGCAACGGTCATAAGTGTGAAAAATGATCAGAAGTCACTTTTTTCAGTGCCGTTGTAACTTCAAATGGTCACTAAGTGAACTGTTGTACGTCGAGGACTGCCTGTACTGCTTGGTCCAGTCTCAATCTGGACAAATATTTCTAAGCCCAAATCTAGCAGTTGTTCAACCTTCACTTCATCTGAAAATTTGTCAGGGGAAGCATGACTGCAATGTTCTTGGAAAACACAGATGATCAGAGGTCACCAATGGCAACGTATCCATTTAAGTATGCTCAAAAGAGGTTCATTTTATGGGATAAGTTATATTTCCTAAAGGAATAGAACCAGGTATGGGTTCTGGCTTACCTGGCTGCCGGTTCGCTTCCTCACGCGCCGCATGGGCGTGCGCATTCACGCTGCGCAGGCGCGCGCATGCACAGTGCTAAAAGCCCAGCTTCTGCGCATGCACTGAAGCAAAAAACTAAATGGCGGCGCTTATGGCGCTGCCGAGACAGACGGTTCGGGGGCGTGTCCAGCTGGTCATTGCTGCTGGTTCGGCGAGCGGGGGGAAATTCCTGCTACCAGTTCTATAGAGCCGGTCCGAACCGGCAGGAACCTACCTCTGAATAGAACCTCATAGGCAGTAGGCAGGATCAACAACTCAACAGCATAATTGTCCCCTAATGAATAGTGTCAGTGTTACCTAAGGGATAATGAATCCCTATGTAGCTGAAGCAAGTGAAGCAGCTATTTGGGATCAAGCTAAACTGCAACACAAATGGGCATCCCTATAAATAAATAGCCTTCATGTGCTGAAATTTAATATTCAGTTTATAAACACTCAGAAACAGAAAGCAAAAAAACTGGCATAAGTTTCAAGTTTCTGGAAATCATCTTCTTGAGTCTTTAATAAAGTGGCACCAAGTTCTACAGAGCTAGTCTAACTCACCAAAGAGGGAAGGGCCAGAAGAGGTTCCTAAGTCAATGTCTCTTTCAATTGTTTAAAAGGTAAGTTGATATCCAAAGACCTGTTCCAGGAGTCATCTTTTCAAGTCAGTAACTAAAGTGATTAGGAGATCTGCAAAATTAGAAATAAGTGGCCAAAAAAGAAAGAAAGAAAGAAAACAGCTGTGTAAAGAATAGAAGTCCTGGGACTTTCACATTAGCCTCTTCTTTCTTAGGTTAAAAGCAGCTAAGTAGCATACATTTTACATGAATGTTATGATGTTTGGTAGTTCCTTTTTCTGAAGTCTTTCAAAAACTGCCAGTGTTACAAAGTTTATCAACAATTTCAGCAAACGCAATATGATCATTGAAAACCAAATATCCTGCTCTAGGAACTGAGGAAGGATCAGATTCAAGGGCTGCATTCACAGAAGATGTTCAACCAATGGCTGCAGTTGCCTGGTGGTCAAATCTTGATTAGTTTTCGGTAAGGTTTCTTTTGTGGCTTAATTAGAAATATGAATCTAATTTTAGAGCTCAATTTATTATTTTTCAGGGATATAATAGATCTGCACTGGGGTGAAATGCTACTGGTTTGGACCGGTTCTTGCGGACTGGTAGTGGCGGGCGCTGGTGGTTCGCTGAGCCGGTAGCGACAACTGGCTGGCCACGCCCCCCGAACCGGTCCCCCGGTCGCCACTCGCTCGCCCTGCCCTGCCCAGTCTCTGCTCTGCAGCTTGCCTGCCTGAAGCACTGCGCCCCTGATCTGCCTGCCAGGTAAGCCTGCAAAGTCATAGCCTACCTAGCTGCCCCTGCCCCCCCCCCCCACCATCCCAGCCTGCCTTCCTACTCCATTCCCCGCAGCCCGCAGCCCCAACATGCTTTCCTGCCTTCCACGCGGCCTTCCCGGTGTCCCCGTAGCAAGCTTGCAGAGGCAGGCAAGCGGAAAGCCACGTGGAAGGCAGGAAAGCATGTTGGGGCGGTGGGGAAGGGAGGTAGCAGCCTACTGCCTTCCCCGCAGCCCTGCCATGTTTGGCGGCCTTCCACACGGCTTTCCCGGTGGTCCCCCACAGGTGCTTGCCTTCCGAGGTCGGCGTCCAGCCCGGCCCGGCCCGGCCAGTGGTTTGCTATTGCTTGCTTTCTAGGGCCTTAGTTAATCCCACTGGGTTCATGCCTAAGACAGGACTCAAACCCAGTTTCCTGATTTCTAACTTAGTGCCCCAAGCATGACACCATGGTCATGCAAATCATAGATGAATATTTTAAAAGGCATACATGGTATCACCCTTTATGTGCATCTTCCCCCAAAGAGTAGCCTCTGAACATTTAATATTGTAGTACTTTTGAAGCACCTGATGTATTTGCACTAAAATCACAGAGAGCCTTAATAAACAACCCAAAGATCAAATTGCCCAGATATGTTTATACCAGAAAAATGAGTTCATTTTTGAGGTTCTGCAGAACCCTTGGTTCTCATTGCAAACCAAAGACTATATCTATTCAGAAATAATCCCCACATAGTTCAATTTTGCTTTCTTCTAGTTGAGTATAAACAGAGATTCTGCTGATTTACTCAACTATATCTTTAGAAAGGAATTCTATGTAAAGTACTGTAGTTATTTCATTATTTGTAATATACATTATTATGCATGCTATAATGAATAATAAATAAATAGCACTTTCAATTGCCAGTTGATTTGATGACAGACTGAATAAAAAGCTATTGTATATTATTAATATATATTTTACAAGTATTTAACTTGATGGCTGTATTTGAGTTTGATGTTTGATTTGTTGTCAGCGCTTATCACTTAAATAGGGCACATGAAAGATTATTCTTGTTGGGGGCGGGGAAGACATGTCCCTTTAAATATTGCCCTGAGTTTTATTCTGTGAACAACTGATCTGTTCAGGAAAAAATCCTTATGTAATATCCAGAAACTTTTACACAACCTTGTCAATGTTTCATCATAGTAAAGAAATTTCCTTGAAAAATGGTTGATTGCATACAATGAAACTGAACAGCTTACTGTTTCACCATTTTTGTTTGTTTAAAATGTGTTCCTTCAGCATCAAGAGCATAGAAAAATATACTGGAAAGGCTTAATTACGTTGCTTCATTCTAAAACCCTGACGCTCAGAAACAGCCAAGGCTGAACTAGCTCACCCTTTCTTTCTCTCTCTCTTTTTTTTTTCTTTTGGCAGTAGTTTTAAGTTATGATCCAATTGCAGATGGATTCTTTACAGCAGACTTCGAGAGCTGTTGGCTGATGATTTGATTCTTCCAAGATCTCTGAAAATTACGCACAAGTCCATTTGTTAAGACAGAAAACATTTTGAAAGCTGAATCATACCTTTCTTGGCTATAAGAGAAAGGAAAGGGAAAGAAAGAAAAAAGGAAGGCCAAGGTTGGAAAGAAGAGAGTAGCATGACCTGGCAAATGAGCACTTTTCTAACAAATTAATCTTGAGACTCTTTAATAATGTGCAATTTTGAAATATTGCTCTCTTCCCGCAGTCGTCTGTGGGTTTACAAATGGCAATCAATAATGGTCTTTAGAATATTGTTTTTACCTATATAAATAGATTATTGCAGTGTCTTATCACAACATTTTCTTAAATAAATGGTTTGCCTAAGTCAAGGAAGAATAGACACACAGTGGATTTCCTGGATATTACAGCCATGAAGCATATTGAGCAAGAAAAGATGTCAAAGGGATTATCCACAAATAGGAAAGTCCAATCTTTTGAAATCAATGCACACGTTTCTAAATGACTTATTGCATCAAATCATCATTTCTTTATATTGTTAGTAAGCTAGTGATGCAACTGAATGTGCATGTCCTTTTTGCAAAGAATTTTAAAAGCCAAACAAAAAAAAATGCTTCAAATCCTAGTTTAATCAAAAGCTTGCTGATCGGCAAGTGTAACAACTGTACTTTAGCTCCTTTGTTTATTGTTAATGTATCACAATAATTTATTATAGTCTTTTCCAAAATCAAAGGTGCATGGGGGGGGGAAATTAAACATGCACTAAACTCAGAAAAGTACCAGTAGAAAAAGAAGCTAAATTAGCAAATTAAATCAAAGCAAACCAATATATGAAAGTCCAATAAAAAGCAGGCATTAAAAATCTGGTGATGGATACATGGCCTAGGTCCTTCAGAGCAGTTGATGTGAAGACTCTTTCCTTCACATAGCTTTCTTTAATTTCGTATGCAGTTGATCTTTAAAATAGAAACAGGAAGATACGAAGTCCTTATGTGTTATGTTGGGTGAATGAAAGAGGCAGACAGAAGTGGCTTCAAAACAACAGCTCTTTATTTGTCAACTATTTACAATCCAGCAAAAGCCCTGTCTGACAGCCAGCCCTTTTATGGGGAGCTTTCAGACAGACTAGCCAATCAGCAGTCAGTATTTTTCCCTCCAGAATGGAGGACCTGACTGAAACCTATGTGCTTCAGTCCTAGAATGTAACACCCCTCCCCTCTTAGTTGGGCTAACCCAACGTGTGACGTAGTCACGTAGATAGGCAGGGCGTTTAATTGGTCTTTCAGACCTGCGCAGCTCAGTTGGAGCTGGGTGAGCGGTCAAGTTGGTAGAGCTTCTGTTGCTCCCGGCCTTGACCAATGGAAGCATCTGGAACTCACTCTGGGGCATGGCTGGAGTTCCGAGAACTGGTTTGCTTGGAACTCTCCCCCTGGACACAGTGACATCAGGTAAATCTTCCGGACTTGGTCGGATTGATTCTTCTCTGTTAGGAGCGAGTGATTGCTCCTTTTGGTTAGGTGTTTGCACAGAAGTTAGATCTGGTAGCCTAAGAGTGGAGTGGCTGAGTCAGCCTCGGAGTTGATCAATGTGCTGCCTCCAGCTTCTACTGTCCTCGAGCTCTAGTCAGTAAGAGCAAGGGCCGATGATCTCTGTGACCGTGGCAGGAAGTCAGAGAGGACCCCCAGCATAGTTGTGGGCATATACTTGATCCCCTATGCTAAAGTGTCGGAGCTGACTATGGGAGTCTACTGGGGCCTCAGCAGAGTAGTTAGGGTGTAGCCGATCTAGGTGGGACCGTAGTCGGTGACCCATTAGAAGTTCGGAAGGACTTCTACCAGTGGTGGCACTAGGAGGGATATGCTGAACTAATAGAAATTTATCAATTCGTGTTTGCCAATCGCCTGGGCCCATGCGTGAAAGGGCTTCTTTTGCTGATCTCACCATTCTCACCGCTTGACAATTGCTGGAGGGATGAAATGGTGAGCAAAGGATGTGTCTGATCCCCTGTTCTGCTAAGTAGGTTTCAAATTGTAATGCTGTGAATTGGGGCCTGTTGTCAGAAACCAGGACATTGGGCAGGCCGTGTGTGGAGAAAAGTCTCCGTAGCACCTTGATGACCGCCTCTGCCGTGGTGATGGTCACGAGGGCTATCTCTAACCACTTCGAGTATGCGTCCACGACTACGAGGAAAGTTTGCCCATGAGTAGGGCCAGCGAAGTCAATGTGCACCCTGGACCAGGGTGCCTTCGGCTGTTCCCACTCGTGTGCAGGCGCCTCTGGGGGAGCTGGTCTGGATTCCTGACATGGCGAGCAGGTGGCCACCCATTCAGTAATATTCCCAGTCCATGTTAGGCAACCAAACATAGCTTCTGGCCAAGGCCTTCATCTGGACAATCCCCGGATGGCCTACATGCAATGCTTCCAATACTGCAACACGCAGTTTCTGTGGAACAACCACTCGGTCCCCCCAGAGAAGGCAACCCTGCAATACTGACAGTTCATTTTGTTTAGTCATAAACATTTTAAATTCAGCCCCAACAGACACCTTCGGCCACCCCCTCAACACCCAGTGCACGACTTGGGCAATTATTTTGTCCTTTGTAGAATGGTGTGCAACCTCGAGTGAGGTTATCGGGCCAGAGTCCAGGCAGTCTATTAGGAGGACAGGTGTCTCAGGAGTGGGGTCTTCCAGTAGCTCCAGCAAGGGACAGCAGCTGAGGGTGTCTGCATGCCCTAGAGTCTGTCCTGGTCGGTGGAGTAGCCGGTAGCTATAAACAACCAGGAAGATGGCCCACCTAGTCATTCTGGGCGACATAGATGCAGGCATGGGGCGGTCACCTGCGAGGAGTCACAAAAGCGGCTTGTGATCAGTGATCAAGTCAAAGTGCCGCCCATACAAATAATTGTGGAAGCGCTTCACTCTGGCCACCGCAGCCAGTGCTTCTCGGTCCAGTTGACTGTAATTACGCTCTGCGGCAGACAGAGTCCTTGAATAGAAGGCAATGGGTGCCTCAGTGCCGTTGGGTAGGCGATGGCTGAGGACAGCCCCGACGCCGAAGGGCAAAGCGTCGCAGGTCAGTACAAGTGGCAGGGTCTGATTGTACTGGATCAGGAGGCTGTCCACAGAGAGTAGGCATTTGACAGCTGCAAATGCGGCTGACTCAGTCCTCCCCCAGGTCCACTTCGCCTTCTTCCCGAGCAGCTTGTAGAGTGGCTCAGCCACCATAGCCTTCTGTTTGAGGAAAGTGCTATAGAAGTTAAGGAGCCCGAGGAACAGTTGTAGTTCAGTCTGGTTCCATGGGGTATGGGCGTCCTGAATTGCTTTAATTTTTGAATTTGTGGGGTGGATCCCAGAGCCGTCAATCATGTACCCTAGGAACTCTACCCTGTCCACCCCAATTTGGCATTTCCCTTTTTTGAGTCGCAGACCCTTTTCTCAAATTCGGGTCAGCACTGTTCTCAGTCTTTGGAGAAGTTGTTTTTTATCTTTGGCCGAAATTAGAATATCGTCGAAATATGGCACAATCCCCAGAATTCCCTCTAAAAGATGTTCCATGAGACTTTGGAACAGTCTGGGAGCTACGCTAACTCCGAACTGGAGCTGCATACATTTAAACGCACCCCTGTGTGTTACAATGGTCTGGGCCTCCGCAGTGGCGCCATCTACAGGCAGCTGCTGGTAGGCCTGCACAAGATCGAGTTTTGCAAAAATCTTTCCTGGGCCCAGGGAGTGCAGCAGATGCTGGACCACAGGAACTGGATAGGCGCTCTGCTGAAGTGCCTTATTAAGCGTGCACTTATAAAGGCCTGTGCAAGATCTAGCTTCACAAAAATCTTTCCTAGGCCCAGGGAGTGCAGCAGATGCTGGACCACAGGAACTGGATAAGCGTTCTGTTGTGGAGAAAAATAATTAGAGGTGACATGATCTTGTTTCCCTGCTCTCAATTCTCAATAATAAGACCGGAGTCCAGGAAAGAATAAAAGTAATATATTTCATAACAAAAATAAGAATACCTAAGTCTGTGTCTACATGGTGAAGAACGAAGAGAACAAAGAAAAAAATTAACACATGTGCAGTACAGGTATCACATGAGAACTTCATATCAGTATACAATGTCATTTCAGAATAAGAGTCCTGCTGACAAATTAAAATGAACGTAGTGACAAACCCCTTCTTTGTCAGTAGGGTGAATATCAGTTATCCATCAAAACATCAATTAAGGCACATCATCTCATGCAGGTATTCATGCTGTGCTGCTGGTAATGGTTTGGTAAACATGTCAGCAATTTGATCACGTGTAGGTATGTATTGCAATTTTACAAAACCTTGTTTAACTAACTGTTTAATATTCTTATAATGAATGTCAATGTGTCTGGACCTAGTACCCGTGGCATGTGAATCAGAAA
>QLTV01002256.1:653880-678358 GCA_003457575.1 Thermophis baileyi
CAAGGGGGAAGAATCTATGGGGCACAGTCAAGTTAGCAGTTAAGAAAAACACAGATTAAGACCCACAACCCACAGATTAAGACCCAAAAAGTAAGGTTCTACATTTAGGCAAGAAAAAAAAATGCACAGGTACAGTATATGTGGTACCTTGCTCAACAGTAGTAACTGTGAGAGGGAGACATGATAGCAGTGTTCCAATATCTCAGGGGTTGCCACAAAGAAGAGGGAGTCAAGCTATTCTCCAAAGCACCTGAGGGCAGGACAAGAAGCAATGGGTGGAAACTAATCAAGGAGAGAAGCAATTTAGAACAAGGAGAAATTTCCTGATAGTTAGAACAATTAATCAGTGGAACAGCTTGCCTCCAGAAGTTGTGAATGCTCCAACACTGGAAGTTTTTAAGAAGATATTGGATAACCATTTGTCTGAAGTGGTGTAGGGTTTCCTGCCTAAGCAGGGGGTTGGACTAGAAGACCTCCAAGGTCCCTTCCAACTCTGTTATTCTGTTCCATCCTATCCTATTCCAATTTTGGGAAAGTGGAGGAACAACCGCAACTAAGGCAACAGTCAGATAAAAGAAATTTGAGTCCAAGGCAGAAATGCAGTTTGAGAAAGTATCTCAGACTTAACTCTTCCTAATTTTCTTAAAGTGTAGCAGGAGAGGTACATTCAGAGTTGCAAGATTCTGTTACTGTAACCTTACAATAAAAGTAATACTAACTTTCATAACTTTGATTTCCTAGTGTAGTCTCCCTCAAAGGACTGACACTAGGCAACATCAGTGCAACTGTGAGCTACATATATTCCATTCTATTGGATATGGTAATGCATTGATTTCTATTGTGATCTGAAATTCACAATACAAATCCATTCAGTGATCAATATATGGATTGGCATAATGCTCATGAGCTTGCCTGATAGGAAGAAGAACCACTTGACTTCACATGAAATTAATCAATTCCACTTTCCACTGCCCCCTCCCTTCCCCATTCTTTGCAATGCAGAGAATTATAAAAACTATGAGTCAGAAAGAAACAAGTTTGCAAACTCTATTAGTATAGCAAGTATTACAGAAGCATTTTGCTGTCGTATCAAGGGTTACTTATGTAATACAATCGATCCTTTGTCTTTCTGTTTCTATTATTTGGGATTTTTGCTGAAACTCTGCTAAACTGGTTTAATTGTTCGATGTCAGGGGTGTCAAACTCGATTTCATTGAGGGCCGCATCAGGGTTGTGTTTGACCTCGGGGCTCTGGGGGGCATGGCCAGAGTGAGTGTGGCCAGGGTGGGCATGGCCAGCTCAACGTCACTCATGTTGGGGGCACCTGTGGTGGCCCGAGTGCTCTGCCAGTGAAAAATGAGCTTTGGAGGGCCATATGTGGCCCTCCCAAGCTCCATTTTTGCTGGCAGAGGTATCGCGGGACAGTCCTTTGCTGTTTCCAGGGCAGCTCCACGGGCCAGTTCTAAGCACCTCGCGGGCTGGATGCGGCCCGCGGGCTGGATGCGGCCCGCGGGCCTGGAATTTAACACCCCTGTTCTGTGTGTTTGTTATCAATAAATGTACCCAATAAAAAGCTGTGGTGTCGCAGTGGTTAGAATGCAGTATTGCAGGCTAATTCTGCTGCCTGCAGTTCGATTCTCATTGACTCTAGGTTGACTCAGCCTTCCAGCCTTCCGAGGTCGGTAAAATGAAGACCCAGATTTTGGGGGCAATATATTGACTCTGTAAACTGCTTCGAGGGGGCTGTAAAGCACTTTGAAGCAGTATATAAGTCTAAGTACTATTGCTAGCTTTTAATGTCACTATCCTGTGAGATTATTCAGGTAGTTGTAGGCATGCAATGGATATGCTTGCACAATTTTATCTGACCTTCAAAGATAAGCTGGTTGAGCCTAGTAAGAACTTGTATGGGAGACTACCTAAGAAATCCAGAGCTGAAAGTTATACCAGGAAGCTAAAAAGTTCCCCCGAGAAGATAATGCCCGACCCCTTTCACACAGTTGTCATCAATCAGGAGTAACTTTGCCTTCTTTATGCATGCATGAAATGCATTTCTTTGAGGTTCCACTTTTCTCATATGCATTTTCATACTCTAGGTAGAAGATTTAATAATGCCAATGGGTAATATTTAAAATAAAATTTAAAAAACTGGAAAACTAGAGTTATTTTTTTCCCTTTAACATGTAGCCTTGGGAAAACACTGCCATCTGGTGGTCATTTGGTGGACAATTTCCTATACGGGATCCCAAAGAATAACTGCTGTATCCTAGTAAATCAAATGCCATCATACTGTATGTCCGAAGAAATTTTCATTGTAGATCATACTATTTAGGAAAGCATGAACTTTAATCAAGAAAAAAGTGATGATGTACATTTTTAAAAAGCAGTGCGGACAAAGAATGGCATGCTTATTTTTTTCTGAACTATCACTTAATAACATATTCTAGTTTTATCATGGTTAGAGCAGATTGTTTTAATGGTAAATTACAGAATCCTTAATGAAGCATATGCATCATTGCAGCTATCCAGTTTCAGAATTTGTGAATATTAAAGGTTTTTTTAAAAAAAATATGGTATTTTATTATAAATGATTTTGCATTATTCAAGCTGATAACAAAAATAGTTTAGATATATAAAAATTAAATACTGACACAAAGCAAAAAGTAAAATATAAAAAACAAGGAAAGAACTTTTGATAGCACATTCCCTTCACCATCCCTAGTCACTAATCACTACTTAAGCATTTCCCCTTTTCTTGAAATATTGGACACTGTTGCTTATATTTATTTAAAATCATTTTATCTGATATTTTAATTAATCTCTTGTTTCTTAAAAACCATATTGCCAATATGTCAGCCTGCTTTGGTGTGTGATGCACTGAATGTAGATGAACATCTGTAATGAATCTATACAGTCAATTTTTTTTCATTGCTACATATTCTCCACTTTTGGTCTCCCATTCTTGAATATTAAATATGACTGAAGTAGATGAGCAACAATGCCAAAGCAAAGTTCTAATTCTACTTTTACCTGCAAGTAACCTTTGTTGAGAACTGGGATTTCTTCCATCTAAATCTGCTTAGTACTGGAGAATAAAGAAGATGCCAGTACATAATCAGTATTGTTTGGTTAAATTAAATCTGTGGTAAACAGAGCATGTCCAATTTGTTAGTATTGCCAGAATATCTGGGTCATGAAGTTAAATTATTTTCATCTGTTTTCTACCACCTACTAAACCCAAAAAGCATTGTTTTCTAAGTTTTAAAAGTATGTTTTTTATTACAGTTTAAGCAGAGAATCAGAGTAACTTTCTATTAAAAAATTAAAAGTATCACACACTAATTTGCCATTTTTGCAAGTAAATTATCATGTTGGCTTAAATACATATTTTCCATTGGTAAGAAAATTCATCTAAAATCTTGTGAGTGGATGGCCAACCTTCAATAGAAGCTGTTACAGAGGTAAGTCTATTTGTTTATTATCAGCTTTCTTCTGTCATGAAACTAAAGGTAATATATGTTTATATCTAAGCTTTGGCCAAATTTTGCCTACTTACTTTCTTCAGAAATGTTGGTTCATTCTCTATCAAGCCATAGCTTTTAAAACATTTGAGCTCCATGAAAAATGAATAAGGATTTGGAATTTAGCATTTCTATTTTTATATAACAATACCATACAATAGTATGTGTTTCTTAAGTTTGACTATA
Organism: Thermophis baileyi; assembly: GCA_003457575.1. Classification (NCBI taxonomy): domain Eukaryota; kingdom Metazoa; phylum Chordata; class Lepidosauria; order Squamata; family Dipsadidae; genus Thermophis; species Thermophis baileyi. Next base: position 657,588 of record QLTV01002256.1, read on the forward strand.
TTTTTATATAATTTTAACTTAGTCCCATCCGAAGATCTAGTCCCAGAAAAAAACTAACAGAATGTATTTTAATTCATTGTCTTTACTATAACTTTATATCAGATGTGGTTGACAACAACATTCAAATATTCTTCATTGGGGAAAAGTAGTCCTGGAAAATATTGTATTTAATTGAAAAATGTGTCAAAGTAAGACAAATTCAAACTTTTTGTAATGACTTTATAGTTTGGGTCTCCAAAGTGTTCTTTGGGGACCCAAACTATAATGATGTACCATATTATGGTCTGTTTCAGCTGATTTAAATATATTGTATTACAATTAGAAGTGCATGCCAGTGTTTTAATAAAATTCAGCTCTAGCATTTTTGAAGAAACAGACATGGTTATGCCTTAAGCCACTGGCTGCAATAGATATATTCACATGAAAATGTCAGACCTGATCCAAGTATCCAAGCCCTCTTTGATAGTAGAATGATACTGAAACAGATGGTTCTTTAACCAACATTCCATGGTGATTATACTGAGAAACAACATGATATGGTAAAGAGTAGTGCTTCCCAAATGGTGAGATGGTTTTTTTCTTCAGTGAGATGAATAATCTTCAGGGGTGCATGAAGGATTATTGTTTGCTCATCAATAGCCAAAAACAATTTTAGTTGAATGATTAATTTAGAAAGCAAAATCTCAGCCTTTCCAACTGGGTAAAAATGAAGAAAAGAATATGATGTCTTGCCTATCCCAAATGTTCTACCCCAAGCATCAGAACAAGATTTAAAACACTGGTAAACAAATAGACCTCAGTATCTATTCATCCTTCCTGCTGCCATTGTTACCTACAGTGGAAAGATTTATAATCTTTGCAACAGACTTGTCTAAATAAATAAATACCTGGGACCTTATCAGAATGTTTCACCAAAGGGGATTCTGTTTGGATATGTGATGCAACACAAAAAATAATAACCAGGTCTTAATCCCTTTTCTGATGAGCCTACAAATAAATGGAAATTTGAGAATCTAGGGATAAGAGCTTAAGTTTATGAAAATTTAATTTTCTCTATAGATGGTGGGGAATCCCCAAATATAAATGAAACAGAGTTCAGAAAGATTGAGAAATATTAATATTGGAACAAAAGAGCTAACTTAGATATGGAAATACTTAATTCAAAGCCTTCATCACCTAGGAAATTCCTTGGTCTCATATCCATGGTGGTGCAGTGGTTAGAATACAATATTGCAGGCTAATTCTGCCAACTGCCAGCAGTTTGATCCTGACCGGCTCAAGGTTGACTCAGCTTTCCATCCTTCTGAGCTTGGTAAAATGAGGACCCAGATTGTTGGGAGCAATATCTGTAAACCGCTTAAAAAGGGCTGTAAAGCATTGTGAAGCAGTATATAAGTCTAAGTGCTATTGCTATCTGCTAAGATTGTTACGAAGGTAAAACTATCCTCTAACTTGAGGCTTATTCTCAGTGATTTCAGAGGGCTTGTTTCTGAATTAACACATATAGTGAATAAAACTCCTTAGAAGAATTGGTATTGTCAAAATTAATAGACTGATGCCATAACAATGCTTTTGGTTAGGATAAAACTAGTACAACTGGACTTGCAATACTGGATAAAGGGGAAGATAGATGGGAAGTCTCCTTGTGACTTTTGTGCACAATGTCTCACACTGCGATATAATGGTAGTCCTCAACTAATAACTAGTTGCTTAGAGACCATTCAAAGTTATGAGGGACCTGCCCCCAAAAGTTACTTAGGACCCAGATTCAAAGTTCTGATGATCACCACTACTTCATTGTCACCAGCACACATTAATAGCCATTTGCAATATCCTGCGGTCACAGGACTGCAATATTTTGCTGGAAATCAACATTTACTCCCGGTCTCTGGCAAAAAATGCCCACTATAAACAATGGGTTTGTTTTACCACTGCAGCACTCACTTTACAACTGTTGCATTCACTTAACGACTGCCACAAATAAAGGTCATAAAATCGGGTCGATCTCATGATTGCCATGATTTGCAACCATCATGACATATGATGAAAATTCAAGATTGTATCATAGTCGTGTTTAGCAATTAAGCTAATGTTTGGTTAACCAATTTTAATTATTTTTTTAAAAAAGCATGAAAGAATTAGTCAAAACACTGTGCTCATGTTTGTTCTGAAGAAGCTGTATTTGTGAAACAGATATTTTCTGAAGTACATCATAGATGGCATTAATACACTAGCACGAAACATGTGTTTACATTAAGAAAAAAACCAATTACCGATATATTATCTGCACAAAATCCAGTATAAAATGTACACTGCTTCTAAATGAATAGATTATAGATCACTAATGTGCATAAACGTTTCCAAATCACACAAACTATCAAGAAAGTCTGATAGGCATAACTTTAATTTGTGCCTTGGAATCCTATCTGCTATGTATCAAATATCTATCTAGTCATATCTTTTTAAGGCTGTAACTGAAGCATGTGCCATTGTGGCAGCCAACATTTAACAGACTTGCCTTATGATCCAATCACAGTACAACAATCTATTAAAATAACAGGTATAAACTTCCATTGTTTACAAACAAATTCACTGGTAAGATATAATGACTTATAATTATGACTTTTATAAATGTCATAACTTTTTGTGGCATTTTAAATTGTAATTGTTTCTGTATTTATCTTTATCATTTGTAAGTCACCTAGAGTTGGCTTATTGGTAAGATGGGCAATAAATAAACAAATAAATAAATAAATGAGAAATAATGTTTAGGAAAAATGAAGGGCTAGGGACTCACCTTAACATAATGAGATAATATGCAGTGTGATGTGATGGGGAGGAAGTTAATCAAAATTATATGAAAGGCTCTGGACAGAATTAAATTTAAGAAAACGTCATCTATCCAATTTCAGATAAATCCATCTTTAACCCACAACTCTGCATCCTTCATCCCATCCTGCTCAGAGGACTAGCCCTGTTCTCCAGATAAATTCTTCTGTAGGTAAAGAAAGGCAGCATGATTTGACTAAATTTCTTATGACTTGGAGACCATTGTTAGATTTCTTATACAAAAAGGAGAAAAATCAACTTTTGACTTTGAGATCTGAAGATTAGACTGGACTTGACTAGAGAAATATTACAGCTTTTTAAACATAGAGATTTATATTTAATAATTTACTACTTCTTAGATAAAATTAAGAGAAGAATATTTTATGCATATTGGGGGTTTTAGTAAGTTGATTATTAGTATTTTAAGGTGTTTTGTATATTGGTGCTATTTGTTTAAACTAAGAAAGAGGTGGTTGTATTACGGTATTATTATCGCTGTACCAAAAAAAAGATAGGGGTCATTTTTGTTACAAATTTGTTGGATATATTTTTGTCACTTTTAATTTTAATTTAATTCCCTTTCCCTTTTTGGTTAATTTGTATTTTAAAGTTTGATGTTGAAAATTAATAAAGACATTATAAAAAATAAAAAATAAAGGCAGCATGGAGCAAGAGGGAACAAAAATATGCTTCCACAGTTCCACAAACAAGCTACTGGCTGTTTCACACATTGAGCTAATCGTGGTGTTTGTTTTTTTTTACCCATAGGTTACTGAAACATTGCTTACAACAGGGAACCCATCAACAATAGTTTATGATCCATAATGGCTTGATGGATATGTTACACTAAATCAAAATCATATTGAACATATAATATTGAACATATAATAGCTTAGCAAGATGTTTGAAATTAATCATTGTGGTTTTTTCCTTAAATTTGCAAGATTCCTTTACATTACTAATGTATTTCTACAGTCAGAAAAAGGCCTAATAATAGAAGACAATATTTTAGACCATTATTCTTCAAGTCAGCCTCTTTGGAAAATAAAGTACTCTGATCCCAATCTAGCAAGGAAGCATCTACAGATAATTCTGCCTTCCTCTTATTGATAATAGCAAGTTGGCAAACCTCTTCCGAGCAAACATAAATGCAAAATATGCTATTCCTGCTAAAAAGCCAGCCAGAAGAGTTGTGCCAAAAACTTTGGGTGCTCTCTTCTTCGCTACTCGAAATGCTGTTGGAAGAACTGCTGAGATTAGTATGTTGTTGACATGTCCCAAAACCTTATGAAATGGTTGTCTCTTCAAGACACGCTCGTAATAGGCTTCCAAGTTAGGCCGCTTTCCATTTCCCCAACTTCTCCTTGCTAGTCCAATGAACTTCAGCCGATGGAGTGTTACAGCAAGGGATACATCAGCCAAGCTAAAGAATTCTCCACAGAGCCAAGGCTGATGTCCATTTTCTTATATCAAAAATAAAGGCATAAATAATTAGAGATTAATAAAATGCAATATGATACAAAGACCCCTCTATTGCATGCAATTCTTATTGAATGTGTGTAACCATGAGTTCTAGATTACTTGTTGCAATGGTTTGGCAAATAGGAACATTACTTGACTTGAGACAGCCTAGGGATTACTAAATGGAAGTATTGTTCAACATTGCAGAATCAAAAGAAAATGAGACAGAATTGATTTCAAATAATATTCTACCTGGTGTTTCTTCATTTCTTCTTTGCAACTCAGTTTCAACCTGATCCAAAACTTTTTCCAACTCATCTAGTATTTTCTGTAAGTACTTTATGTTATCATGGTCCATCAATTTAGACTACAGGAAATAAATAGATTATATATTAGCTTGCAAAAAATGATGATAAATTCTCTTGAATATTGTGAATCTCAGCAAGCAATTGTAAGACTACTAAATGACACAAAATGACATGTATATCATCCCTTTTAAAATGGAATTATTCCAAGCAGAAAAGCATGCAATAACAATATTTGCTATTTCACATTAATATCATAATCCAAGCAATCCTAGGATTCATTTTAACTAATTATATATATTCTGTTCTTACTTTGAGTCGTTTCTGCTTTGCTATATATGCATCTTGCAGATCTGGGTTTTCTTCAGCGAGTTTCTTTAATTCAGATTCAGTATTACCAATTTGGCCTTGCAAAACAGCAATAAGTCAGTTAAGGTTATCAATCATCAAACTTTCAAGTAAATTAAGTAAACTTTATCATGTTAAAATGTTTTACTTCCTAACCAAATGTATGGATTTACAATATCCTGTGTGAACAGTTCAGTGAACCCTCATCTGTAATGCAGAATTAATCCTGAAAGTCAACTAAAATTTATTTGACAAATGTTTTTTTAAAACACCGTATGTTGCTTATTTCAGCAGGCTGATAAGTTAATTTTTAATAAATGTAAATTTGGTAAAATCATTTAAATAAGAAAATTAAAATGAATTTGAACAGCACAGATAACTAGGGCAGATAAAATCCTTGTACATACTACGAATTCTGGTCGTGGCATACGCAGGAATCATGGAGTCTACTGCTAATTCAGGATGTAAAATGCAACCATGTGTGTATGCGTCCATAGGCAAGGAATCTAGGAGTTCTCGGTAGTGTTGAACCCTTGGATAATACATACTTCCTTCTTCTGGCATTAATTTTGGAGTCTTTTCTACAGAGAAGAATATCCATAGATGAAAGTTAACAAAAAAAATTAAAAGAACGTTGGTTTAGATATTTATAACCTCTTACCCACCTCAGCCCTTATATCTGAAAGTGAAAAATAAAAGAGATTTCGAATACGATCTGATTGTGGATGAAAGACTGAATTAGTGAAGTTATTTTTTTCAATAAGTTTTTTTATTTTATTCACAGCATTAAAACACAACTCAAAAAAGGAAGAAAAAATACAAGAACAAAGCAAAACAAGATATTAAGAAAAAATAAAACCAGCAGCAGTTAAACTTCAAAGCTCTGTTAATAATCTGCAATTGTATTTAACTCTCAGAAAGACTTCTAATCTACCCTAAAGCACCACAATCATTATCTCTGGTCCTTCTGGAATCAAATATCCTTGATTAATGCTTAATGATAAAAAAAATTCCTTAAATTTTTAACTGAGATCTTTCCCAAAGATTGCATCTCATTCACCAAAATCATAAATCTCTGTTTTAAATATCTCTGCAGCATTTGCTGTTCTAAGAATCTTCATAAAAGTTGGAATGCAGTGCCTCTTGAACTAGTCAAGAGATTTGAGATAGGGGCTAATCTTTCTTTGCTTAGTCATAATGAGAATTAGCAACCTTGAACCTCCTTCATGATAAAAGTAACAGTGAAAAAGACCAATGTCCTCTTCCAGAACTGCATTTTCTTAATATACATAGACCTCAACTTACGACCACAATTGAGCTCAAAATTTCTGTTGCTAAATAAGTCATTTGTCAAGTGAGCTTTGCCCCATTTCATGATCTCTCTTGCGACAATTGTTAAGTGAATCACTGCAGTTGTTAAGTTAGTAACACGGTTGTTAAGTGAATCTGACTTCCCCATTAAGTTTGCTTGTCAGAAGGTCGCAAAAGGTGATAACATGATCTCAGGACACTGCAACCGTCATAAATATGAGTCAGTTGCCAAGCATTTGACTTTTGATCATGTGACCATGGGGATGATGCAATGGTCATAAGTGTGAATAATGGTCACAAGTCATTTTTTCTGTGCCATTGTAACTTTGAACGGTCACTAAACGAACCATTGTAAGTCAAGAACTACCTACAGTGAAAAAAATCTTTCATTAGTTTAGTGCCTTTAATTTCTGTCTCAGTAGAAATGAAATAAATTTGTCAAAAGCTTATTAAGTACCATATTTTAAGGACTGTCTATAGCAGCGGTCACCAACTGGTGGTCCACGAGAAAATGTTGGTGGTCCGCAGAAAAATTATTTGCATTTTTTATATTGCACTAAATACTATTTATCTTTTTTTAAAAATTCATATTAGTGGTCCGTGGGATTTAAAATTATGAATTTAGTGGTCCCTGAGGTCCGAAAGGTTGGTGACCCCTGGTCTATAGAATACTAGGAAAAGCTTCCGTCTTCATTTTTAAAGCTGTAGAATGTAAATAAAAGACTTGTTAAGCAGCTTTTATTTCCTTCATCCTTGCTTTCATGTTCAGCCGGGTCCAAGAAGTTACAAGGTGTATTAAGCCAATCTTTATTAAAGAAAGCAAATATCAATCCTAACTCCTGGGAAAAAAAATAATACTGGCTCCAGATCTGAGAAAGTGTAGAAGCTGATAAGTTCTATCCACTTTTGAATAAAACAGATTTTCAAGACCTTTTTTCACCAGGATTTAGTCTTGTTTTGGCAGTGATGCTATTCTGAATATGTTCCACCAGGTTGCAGTATCAAGGGTGACTTTATCTGAACTTGGAAATTAAACAAGATCTCTTCTGGTAAGTACTTGGATAGGATTCTGGGAAATCAAAAGACAGCCTAGAAGAAGACAATGGCAAACTTATTTTGATACTTTTGCCAACTTCATGTCCATATACTCATCCAGTTATTTATGATTTGGTAGCCCAGTAGCAAAGATAAGACAGAAGCAAGATAATTGGGACCCTGTTTATCCTCTCAAAACTCTCAGCAGATTTCAATTACTAATTCAATTCAATTCAGTCCAGATACAGATTAACAGAATTGGAAGGGACCTTGTAAGTCATCTAGTCCAACCCGCCCGCCCAAGCAGACCCTACATCATTTCTGACAGATGGCAGTCCAGTCTCTTCTTGAAAGCTTCCAGTGATGAAGCTCCTACAACTTCTGAAGGCAAGCTTTCAATTCAATTAATATTTATTTATTTATTTATTTAAATTTGTTGTAGATACCACTCCACTAGACTAATATGGATAATAAGGATACTTATGGTATCCTTTCAAGAGATTGTCTCAATCAAGTCTGGATAATTTTTTTTGTTTGTACTTAGATGCCTGTCTCCACAAGGTACTACTGGTAGATTTCTGTTCAGGTGCATGGAATATATTTTGTAGGAATCCATACTATTCTATATGTTATCATTTAGCTCCATCCTGTTGAATACCTGTATATAGAGTGACATATTCTTGATATGATTTTAGTTAACAGGATCATATAAGAAATAAAGAAATCCTCTAGCTTCCCAGATAGCCATTGCCAATTAAAGTAGATAATACTGGTCAAGGCAGATTCCTGTTATTCTACAGAAGAGTTGCTGATAAACAGATTTATATGTGTCTATATCCCACTCCAAAAAATGTTTTCCTTTCAAAGTGTCTTGCAAGAATAAAGCTTAAAATTATGTATCCCTCCTGACAAATTTCTCAAACTGCAATTTATTTATCACATTTAGAATCCACCCATCTCCCTCACAAAAGGACTCTGGATGGTGTATAAATAAGACACAAAACAATAAAATACTATAAATAATCATTTAGTACATAAATAAATTTCTATGAAATAAGATGTTCCAAAGATGCTTTTTCAAGAGGCAACTGGATTTTCTTGTTTTTCTTTGAAGACGTTTTGCTTCTTATCCAAGAAGCTTCTTCAGCCCTGACTGGATGGTGGGGAATGGAAAGATTTATATTCCTTGTAGACAGCTGGTCATTTGCATTCTTTTTGAGAGTGGTTGAGGATTCTCTAAAAGAATGCAAATGACCAGCTGTCTGCAAGAAATATAAATCCTTCCATTCCCCATCATCCTGTCAGAGCTGAAGAAGCTTCTTGGATGAGAAGCAAAAAAAAACAAAAAACAAGAAAGTCCAGTTGCCTCTTGAAAAAGCACCTTTGGGACAACAATGGCCTGGATGAATGAGAATCTCCATAGACATATGAAATAAGATACACACATTAAGGCTTTTTTTAAAAATATATAAATATTACCATTCACAAAAGTATCTTCAAGGTAGTCAATAATCTGAGTTGCATCACAAATTATGTTCTCTTTATGAATAAGCACAGGGACTTCTCCTGATGCATTTAAACGCATAAACCAAGGCTCATTATGTTCACTCAATGGAAGGCTTACATCATGCTCTTCACATTTCAACCCCTTTTCAGCAATCACCAGTCGTACCTGAAACAAATGGATGAGCTTTCCTGTTAAAGATTATGGGTGCCCCATTTTTTAAAAAGCATAGAGTTTATCACATATTGTATCGATTCAAAGCCAAACCTGGCCATGGAATCTCCAGGGTGCCATACCGAACTTGGTCCTGGGGTATTTGTTATGGACATTGGGAGATTATGATAATAAATAGCTAAATAAAACATGCTGCTATTCCAGAGAAACAATAAGAAACCTGCAGGAACCATTTAATGTGAATTTTAAATATCAGCTCTTCATATGACACTTTTTTCCTGTAAGATAAATTGATCTCACTTGGTTTTGCTATTGCCTATTTTTCATTCCTTTATCTTGGATTAGCCAAGCTCCAATTCTTAATGCACAAAATTTAACAATAGTGGGAAAGGGTCTAGGCCTGTTTATGAAGCTTCCTGGCTTGAGTACGCCATTCTTTCATTATTTTTGATTCCTTCTTCTCTCGGGCACCCACCAGCTGCCTTTAATACAGTGCTTTGTCCCCACAGGGCAAATAGGCAGTCTTAAAGGGGGGGGGGTTTACATGGGCGGAGGGAGCTATCCAGGTTCTGAAATACAACATTCCTTTTAGTAGAAGATGAGACACTCACCTTTTGGGAACTGAAGGACTGTGTCCAGTGATAGAGGATGAGTTTAGCCTCTGACTTGACCAACACTTCAGCTGGGGGTGCTTTGTCGGCCATCTGGTCCTCCTTTTCTTCTGCCATTTCACGTTTTTCTTCCTGCTCAATTCACTGCTCCGAGATTCTGCCCATGAGATTTGATTCTTTTTTCTCTCTCTCTCCCCTCTCTGTTACTGAGTCTGCTCCATAAACTGAGCATGCTCATTATTAGCAGATGAAGCTGCCTTCCTGATTTTGCCCTCACTCTCCGACAGGATTTCATGAAATGAAGAAGCTGTTGAAAATCTTGGGTATTCAGGATCAACACAGAGATAACTAAGCTACCTACCTAGATTCAAGAAAAATTGTTCTTTTTCCTGAATTTCTTCTCTAATTTGTAATAAATAAATATTCTAGATACATTTAATTAATTTAACTAAAATACAAAGCAGCTTCTTTGAACTCAAGACAGGAATCCAAACTTAAATAATGCAGGATAATGGAATCAAATGGATATGCCTTCAACATTTCAATAGTATATTAATATCTGCCTCAAAATGTGCATGAATGTTATGTATTGGCCATGTTTTTCTTTTAGTTCAACTCACCTTCATATATAATTTTATTAACCTCCTGGGCATTTCAGTGGCTCATAATTGTGTTCCATTGTAATTAACTTTGTGTTTGTTTCATAATGGTAGATGTGATACTTTCTGTTGTATTTAAAAATGTATATTCTAGCTTTTCTTCATCTCAGATTAAAGATGTTTACTGGGGAATCTTCTTTCACTTTTATTCCCTTATGGTTGAAGCCAGACCTGAACACCTTAACCATGTTTTAGCATGAGTATATGTTTAATTGTGGTTTTTTTTAAAAAAAATACAGACTGCTAATAGTATCATGGAAATGACAAATACACTTTTGGAATCTAAGTTAAGATCTGGACTACATAAACTGCAGTTTCCAAAAAGTAAAAATTAATCATGCAAAGATCCAAATGAGGGTTAAACATTTCATGCTAGAACTACCAGTCTTCCTTAAGATAATTTATAACAAAGATTGAAAAATGTGATTAACGTGGGTAACATTGTTTAGAAAATTACATTTTTACAGAGTGTTTTGATTACAGAATAATAAATAAATATTTCAAGTTGTACAATAATTAATCAAAGGAGTCACTTAAAAGTAAGGGGATTTTGTCAATAAATGAGCCCAGCAAAATAAATGTTTCTGGAAAAGTATCACTAATTTACACCACTTGAAAAATTCTTAACAAAATAAATTACTTAACTCTGAATGACCACAAGAGGTCTCCATAGTTCTAGAAATAATGAGGATACACTTCCTCAAGTAAAAGGTTATGTTGAGTTTATATTTTCTTCTTATTGTGGCTGGTTGCACAGTCAGCCAGATGCTTTGACTGGATTTGGCATTTTTGTCCACCTATTGTGTTCTTCCTAAGGACCTGGGATAGGCAGATGTTGTTGATGGTGTTAAAGCAGGGAGTAAGCTGTTCCAAGTAAAACTGCCTTTTGCAATTGACCAATGATGACTTTGTCAATATTGATAGTGTTCAAGTAAACACCATTGATATTGATAGTGATGCTCCAATTGCTTTGGGATTACACCAAAGGCACCTATTACGATTGGAATTACCTTTGCTTTCTTTTGCTGCAGTCATTCTATTTCTATTTGCAGGTCTTCGTGTTTAGTTATCTTTCATTTCTATTCTGCTATCTCCTGGTATTGCCACACCCACTGTCCAAACTTTTTTGTCTTTTTTATTAACAGTTGTTAAGTCTGGGGATTTATGTAGCGGGTACTTATTATGGTTGGTAGCACAGTCAGCCAGATGTTTAGACTGAATTCTTCATCATCATCATCATCATCATCATCATTATTATTATTATTATTATTATTATTATTATTATAAAAGTTGTTCCCAGTACAGATATAACATAAATGCTCAGTCAGACATATTTTGTTTTATATTTTTTAAAACTCTTTAGAGCAAGACTGCTGAGGATAAATGCATAAAAGCAAACTGCACCTCAAACTTAACTATCTTTTCTTCATGATATCAATCAGGAATATCCCAGAGGGAGAAAAAGTTACCATTTGGGAATATACGTCTGGTACTCATGGCTGTTTATTACAGTATAAAAGGAAAAAAATGGAAATGAGCAATCTATATTTCTGAGACTGAACTGAAAACCACCATCAATGCCAGTTCTCTATAAACCAACTAAAGGGCGATGCTTATATAAGGCAAGCCCCAGACACTTTTTCATGGCTTCTAGATAAGGCCATCAAGAAATCTCAGCACTGTAGATTAGACTAAGAAGCTGAACATACTGGAGGTCCAAATTCAATGGCACTGATTTTTGAGTATGTCAGACCAACTGACCACAAGAGGGCAGTACGTAGTAGTAGTAGTAAATAGTTAAGGGTTAAACTCTGTGTCTCTTGTCTTTCACCCTGCCTGTTGTTTGTCTAAGAGACTGCTAATTTGAGGTCAGTCTTCTGCCTTCCTCCCTGACTACATGCTCTAGGTCTAGGACTTTCCTGGTAGCATGTAGCTAGCTAGGTTTTAGGTTTTGCTTATTATTATAATGTATAGGGTATGTATTTCCTCTAAATAAATCTCCCTTCTGTTATAAAGCATGCTTCACTGCTTCTGGACTAGAAAATGGCAAGCCACCACTTGTATATTAGAGTCAGTTTGGTCCATTGGTTAAGGCACCAGACCTGGAAACCAAGAGATTGTGAGTTCTAGTCCTGCCTTAAACATGAAAGCCAGCTGGGTATCACTGAGCTAATCACTCTCTGTCTAACTCTTCTCAAAGGGTTGTTGTGGGGAAAATAGCAGGAGGAAGGAGCATATTAGGTATGTTCACTGCAGAGAGAGGGGAGGGAGGGGGAGAGAGAGAGAGAGAGAGAGAGAGGGAGAGAGAGAGAGGGAGAGAGGGAGAGAGGGAGAGAGGGAGAGAGGGAAAGAGAGAGGGAAGGAAGGAAGGAAGGAAGGAAGGAAGGAAGGAAGGAAGGAAGGAAGGAAGGAAGGAAGCAAGGAAAGAAGAAAGGAAGGAAAGCAAATTCCTTGGACATTTTCATGAAGTCCACCATAGATCAAAGACGTTTTCTTTACTTTAAGAACCTCCCAACTGGCTGCTGAATTCAACCAATAAACGTGAAAAAGGAGTATTAGGATTCATTCATTTACTTATTCCTGCCCTTTCCCTCAAACCCATAAAAGTCTGCCTATCACTACTGCAAGTAATCTAAATGAACATATCCATTGCATTCCATGATAATTAGTCATGGGTTCACAAGCTTTATGACTAGAACTAGGCAACGGTTCAACATTGTTACAAAGCCTTTACTCATTTGCTTTGTAATCTGTACAAGTCACGTAAGGTTTTGTTATGTCGGCAATATGAGAGAGATATGTAAAACTGGAACATCTCAGATTCTGATCTGTTGCCTCTGTGGGTTGAGACTCATATCTGATTACTAGTACAAAATGTGGGTCATTTTTTTTAATTAAAAGAGGAGAGAGAGAAATAGAGGCAGATTATTTTTCAAACCTACTGTTGGAATACTTGGAATAAAAGTAGTTAAGTATATAATATGGAATACTTTCAGTATATAAAATGCTTTAATTTTGTTTCCATTTCATTTCACCCTAATATTGATTATAAAGCAATGTTTTAGATTCTGGCTGAATTTCATTCTACATATGTTGTTGGAGGAAACAAAATTAAAACTAATCTGACGTAAATGTAAGTCCCACCAATGTTAAACTGCCATTTTTGCTTGTACACATGGAAAAACTATGTGCAAATGGTTGTGAACTATGGAAACTGAATGAAAATAACCTATATAGAGTCCCTTGGGAGTCCCTTGGGAGTTGGGCGGCATACAAATTTAATAAATAAATAAATAAATATAGAAGTTTAGGAAGAACATAGAAGGATTTTTCTGCTACTTCTGTCAACAATTTAACAGCAGCAGCAACAGCAACAAAAGCTTTTACCAACTGTATGATATCCCTTTAATCCTGTTCCCGCAAAATTAAGCATTTTATCTTCCTTCCTACATAAATTTCATGCATCAAATATATTTATAAATATATTTGAATATATATCTATATAAATATATTCTGGCATATTTTATTTCCAGAATATAATTTTTTAGCCTTTCAAAGATGTGACAACTGCACACTGGGTCTCCTACTTTCCTATGGTATGCGTATGTCTTTGCTCCCCTTCAGCTATTGATTTTATTCATGTTTTTTCAAATGTTCAGCTGTGATTGCATTTGCTAGCAGAGATAAAACAGCATTACCGGTGAACAAGGATGAATTATCAGCAGGGGCAGGAAAAAAAAATGAGATTTGAAGTAGTAGAAAAATAGGCACTGCAGTCACAAGTTCTGATTGCGCTACTTTTCAGTGGGGGGCAAATTCCCTGCCTCCCTGGGTTCCTTTCATAATGTTGTTGGTTATTTTGTTTGCTTCCTTGTCATGCATGTGTGATATTGGTTTGGCTACAAAATCAATAGCAGTCAACCATGAACACGCCAACTAGAGGGAACTGGAGGACAAGCAATCCAACCAAGGCTAATTTTCAATAAACTGCATCGATTTTTCTAGAAAGAGAATTAAGCCAACAGGAGTACTTAGCATGTTTCCAAAAATAAGGCCAAATTTTAGTTACTTTCTTGGTGTAACCTCGCCCTACCTTTACACATCACAAAACCTGATTTACATGATGATGGAAAATTCATGTACTCCAGCTATGGCTGCAAACTTTGCCAGTCTATTTGGCAGTCTATCTGCCAAGTTTACTTCTCACTGTTTTTCTCTCTCTTATTCTCTTTAATAATATTGCATGATGAAAAATGATGGACACTTATAACCTTCCCATAAAAAAACCCCATGAATTGGCTTTATAAAGGCATTGCCTCAGTATGAATTCTATGGTGGGATAAACATTAACAGCTTGTATTTTATCTCATAAATCTATCTATCGTGTGTGTTTTAGCTACTTTAGGGATATTTGTGGTCATGGATGATTTTTTAATTGTTAAAATTAATTTTAATTTTAATTTTTAAATTACAAAACAAGATTCTCCCCAAATTAGACATAATAATGCATAAAATAAAAATGTTTTCTTTCTCCTTAAGATCAAGATTTATTATAAATACTCCTCTCCCAGAACCTGTATATCATTATATAACAGAGAAACAAACTTTCGCAGCAAAGCAATAGTTTTTCCACATGAAACGCCACTGAATATACTAAAACTTCAATATTTAAAAGCAAAATTGCTGACTATGTGTATCAATATACCCTGTTTCCCCCAAAATAAGACATCCCCTGATAATAAGCCCAATCGGGCTTTTGAGTGCATGGCAATAAGGCCAAGCGCTTATTTCAGGGTTCAAAAAAATATAAGACAGGGTCTTATTTTCGGGGAAACACGGTATATGTCGGACATAATTATGTAAGTTACTTTAAATTCAAACAAAAATTATGTGGTGGGACATCAAAGAATTCACAATGCTTTTTTTAAAAGACCCATTCTACCCAGGAATGAATTGGGAGAAATATTTTTTCACATACCATGCTTCAACCCACGGATGACTAATGCAGATTATCATTTTACCAAGTGTCTGAGGTAAGTCAAACTTGGTTTTAAGTTGCAGAGAAATTTAAAAACTGTTTCTCTAGACCTAAGATTGTTGAAAGCTATTAAGAGGCTCAATTTACCACCATTGTCCTGCAAAAGAACTGAATAGATTTTTAAACAGAGGCCATCCCACAATGCGATCGTAATAAGTTTTAAGAAAGGTGAAACACCACCTCTGGTCCTTGTGCTCTCATTTTTCAATTGGGAAAAAATAAAAGTTTGCCCAGTGGATTAGTATCCTGTCCAAAAATAGCACCTCTTAAATGAAAAGTCAGAGCATGGGAGGAAAGGGCCCTGGTCTCAGAAGGCTCTGAAGTCACTCTCCTTTACCAACCCCAAATATCTCCCCTGGCAGCAACTAGACCGGAGTATTCAGAATGCCTTTCAAAATGTTTGGACTTGAACAATGCCAGCCCTAAACAGGGCTGGAGCAGGGCTAAAGTAGGTGGAGTCAGAACTTAAGAATGCCTCCTCGTACTGGCATAGAGCCTCTCTGGAAATCCTGCAGGAAAAAAATTTCATTTCTCTGGCTAAAAAGACGATTCCCACTTCTGGTTAGGAGAAAAAGGCCCTTTTAATTGAAAAATTGAAAAAGTCAGTGTAATTATTTTAATTTGATTGATTCATTCTGTATAGTATAGATTCAACTTTAGCTAAGTAAGAAATAGCTTAGTTCTGGGGAGAAGGTTTGGATAATGTACTTTATCTTAGGAAAAATCAAATCAAGGAAGAGTTAATATTTTTAATGATGATTGTTAAAAAAAGGAACATTATTTTGTTATTATACACACACACACACACACACACACACACACAGTGTCCGGGGGGCATGCGTGTGTGTGTGTGTGTGTGTCAGAGGTGGTATTCAGCCGGTTCGCACCAGTTCGCACGAACCGTTGGCGGAAATTTGGCCAAGGTCGCCGAACCAGTAGTGATAGCCGGCTGGCCATGCCCCCGAACCGTTCCCTGGTCGCCGCTTGCTCGGCCCGCCCACCATGTTTGTCATCGCCATGTTCTTCATGCACGCGCATCCCATTGCCTTGCAAGTCCAACGGGATGTGCATGCGTGAAGAACCTGGCGGCAACGGCACGGCAGCAGCTTTTTCCGCGACCTCCGGTACTTTTCGGGAGGCTTCTTTGTCAGCTGCTTTCCAGCAGCGGCAGCTGGCTGGGGGCTGCCAAAAACTCCAGTCAGCTTGCCTTCCGGACTCTGGACCAGCCGCCGTGGAAGGTAAGCAGCCTGAACAAAGAGGCGGTGGTGGGGGAGAAAGCAGGGCTAGGGCCAGGGCCGCTAAAAGAGGGGAAACGGGGGCAACTGGTGAAGGGAGGGCGGGGGTAGATAGGTGGAAATTCCAAAAATTTTCCTACCTTTTCCTGTGGGCATGGCTAGGTGGGGGAAGTCATGTGACTGAGTGGGCGTGAGTGACGTCAGGTCGGTCACGCCCACTCAGTCACATGCCCCCCACCTAGCCACGCCCACAGAACCGGTAGCGAAAATTTTTGAAACCCACCATTGGTGTGTGGGTGTGTGGGTGTGGGGGGTGCTTCTTAGGATTTGTGAATGAGCATTTGTGAGCAATCTGAAACCATGGCCAAAATATGGACACCTGGTATTAGTTTCTTCTATAAGAAAAGTTTAAATTAATCAGAAAGACAATTACAATGCCTACAATAGAATTTTAACTCATCCATTAAGTATTAGCAGGTCGATATCTTCAATAGGTCTGCTGCATTGGCTGAAAAAATCCAGACAATCCCTAAATAGCAGCAAAACAATAACTACTGCCCGCCCTGATTTTTGTGGCATGGTATGGTAGCATTCACCTTCTCCAAAGGCTGTTTTAGATAATCTTGAAAGGAATTCTAACTCAGAAATACCATGGTCTTGCTCTTCCATTTTTCATTATGCAAGGAGAGACACGTTGCTGTCAAGACCACAAATAACAGCCAGCTCTCATGTCAAAGATACTCTGTCCCCGAAACCCTGAGTCAGCTGCTCCCATAATACCTAGCACCAAACAGCCCACGGCACTTTGTGCTCCAGAGGCATCAACCTCCTGTTTTGCTTGATGTCAACTTGGCTGGGAGGGCAGTTAAGCTTCTCTTAACCACCAGTTTCAAGCTCCATTTGAAACTGTTTTATCAAAGCCTTTGCAAGCCTGGCAGCCAATGGCCCCACTGGGTACCGGGAATGTGATCTGGATCTCCAAGTGGAGGAGTAGCATGACCATATTTATGGCTGTTGCTATTCTGGGGCAGCAGGTTGCTGCCTCTGCTCTCTTGGCAGCAGAAGCAAATTGCCTGCCCCTTCGTCTTTCAACACTCACAGCTCACAGGAGAGAATGAAATAAAATGTACAGTTTACTCAAAGAAATACGGCTTGCATGCATCAGTCTTTTTTTAAAAAAGTATCTCGATTACAATGTAGTTCAACCTGATGTGGTAATAACGGTACAGTAATGCTACTCTTATATTTAGGCATGTTATACCTATACCTATTCCTCTCCCAGCCTGTTCCTATAAAATACAGTTAATCTCATGTATTGGTTCATACAAGTTCAAAGCTGGGTTGGCTTATCATCACCTACCATATCTTGGCTGGCTAGCAAATGTAGCAGACTGTATAAAGCAAGCATCAGCATGCTAGTTTCACAGAATGCAAGTTCACAAGATGCTCCAAATATGGCAAAATCTCTGCACCCCTGTATCCCTATCAGAATTTGGATAGATGGATAGATAGATAGATAGATAGATAGATAGATAGATAGATAGATAGATAGATAGATAGATAGATAGATAGATAGATAGATAGACAGACAGACAGACAGACAGACAGACAGACAGACAGACAGACAGACAGACAGACAGACAGACAGACAGACAGACAGACAGACAGACAGACAGACAGACCACAGCAGTGGTGGGATTCAAAAATTTTTACTACCGGTTCTTGGTGGGTGTGGCGTGGCTTGGTGGGCGTGGCTTGGTGGGCGTAGCAGGGGAAGGATACTGTAAAATCTCCATTCCCTCCCCACTCCAGGGGAAGGTTACTGCAAAATCCCCATTTCCTCCCGATCAGCTGGGACTCGGGAGGCAGAGAATAGATGGGGGCGGGGCCAGTCAGAGGTGGTATTTACCGGTTCTCCGAACTACTCAAAATTTTCGCTACCGGTTCTCCAGAACTGGTCAGAACCTGCTGAATCCCACCTCTGGACCACAGGTATCCATTTTATACAAGAAAGCTACAGTTTATAGTAGATCGTTGGAATATGTGGGATTGCCATATTTGGTTACAAGCAACATATTAATTTCTAAGTTTCAGGGCTTTCCATGTTCAAGGCTTATGATGCTGAAAACAATAGTCATCACCTGGTTTTGTTTTCAGACAAAATATATAGAGCAATTTACATTAACAGAAGCATGTTATTTAGATTATGGGAGATAATAATTTCCCAGTATTCAGCAGAAATTACACCATGCTTGGAATACTATGTCCACTTCTGAACATTATACAGGAAGTCTTTGTTTAGTGACACAATTGGGACCAGCAAATTGGTCATTAAGAAAAGTGGTTGCTATATGAAGCTGCAACTGTATTTATGATCTTACTTCAGTTTTCCTTTGCTTTACAGACTTGCAAAAGTCATAAATGTGAGGATTTCTTTTAAAGTTATTTTTTCATCATTGTCATAACTATGAATAGTTGCTAAACGAGGCACTCACTAAATAGCACTACCTGTATTTTAAAAGGAACATGAAGAAAGCGGAATGGATTCAGAAATCTATCAGGATGGTAAAATGTCTGAAAACCAGGCTCTGCAAGAAACAATTAAGAAGTTGGACATGTTTAAATGTCTATGGAGATTCTCAGTCATCCAGGTCATGGTTGTCCCAAAGGTGTTTTTTCAAGAGGCAACTGGACTTTCTGATTTTCCTTTGAAGATGTTTTGCTTCTTGGATGAGAAGCGAAACGTCTTCAAAGAAAAAACCAGAAAGTCCAGTTGCCTCTTGAAAAAGCACCTTTGCACATGTTTAGCTTTCAGAAGAGAAGACTGCAGGGAGACATGATACTGTGAAGGGTGTGTTTGTGTGTGTGTGTGTGTTTACACTTTAATTGGAGAAACATATGGTGCCAAGAAAGAACCACCATGAATCCATGTAATGTATTGCTAGTTATAACAAGAATAGAAAACTGATGATACACCAGATGTTGCTAAATTATACTCCCAGCATTCCTAAAAAAATTGTGGCTAATGGCAAGAATGCTGGGAGCTATCTTTCAGCAATATCTGGAGAGACTGGGGTTGTCAATCATGTCCCTATAACAATTAAATTGTAATATTTCCTGAGTAATTTTGAATCAATTCCTATCGCTCTCTCGCACTCACCTCACAGGATTCTTGTGAGAATAAAAGAACCAAA
Source organism: Thermophis baileyi (assembly GCA_003457575.1). Taxonomy (NCBI): domain Eukaryota; kingdom Metazoa; phylum Chordata; class Lepidosauria; order Squamata; family Dipsadidae; genus Thermophis; species Thermophis baileyi. Next base: position 677,292 of record QLTV01002256.1, read on the forward strand.
GTCATTGCTTGAGCTTCATAAGAAGAAAGTGGGCATTCATATAATACACCCACTGGAACACAGAGGTGATAAAAATAACCACTGAAAAACATGCATAGGCAAGTTAATGTAAATAAGGACTGGATAAAATTAAACATCAGCACTGTGGAAATAGTTGCATTAGACTTAATATATATTCTTATGCAACTGAAAAATGTGATAATTTTTCCTACCAATCAATTCCTTCTTTTTAAAGGTTTTTATAAAAAGAATTACCATTAGCACATTACTATAACCTCTGAATCCAAATAGTGAGTTTGAAGTCTTCTATCCTAGGCATCTCATTTCAGCCTGCTCTGGTAAGTTATTCATCCTATTTATTGTCAGCTGTGGAAAACTATGATATACATAAAATAACTGATAAATACATATATCAGAATTGGCCCAAAATCCACCTGCAAGAAAACCAAGAATTGCTGTTTGGATATATCTTCCCAGTTTAACTTCTGTGACATCATTTATTCAGAAAATTCCAGTGAATATTATGCCTATCAGAAATACAGGTAGTCCTCGACTTACAACAGTTCATTTAGTGACTGTTCAAAGTTATAACGGCATTAAGAAAAGTGACTTATGACCATTTTTCACACTTACGACCATTGCAGCATCCCAATGGTCACATGATTAAAATTCAGAGACTTGGCAACTGACTCATATTTATGATAGTTATAGTGCCCTGGGGTCATGTGATCACCTTTTCAGAGAGAAGCAAAGTCAATGGGGAAGCCAGATTCATTTCACAACCCTGTTATTAACTTAACAACTGTAGTGATTCACTTAACAGTGGTAAGAAAGATAAAACGGGGCAAACTCACTTAACAAATGTTTCGCTTAGCAATAGAAATTTGGGCTTCAATTGTGGTCGTAAGTCGAGGACTACCTGTAGAGGATATTTCCAGAGTTCAAAATTGTTGCACACACACACACACACACACACACACACACACACACACACACACACACACACACACACACACAAACACACACATATGAACACATTTTGGGGGCTGGGCAACTGGCTCACACCT